>JAVTVY010045864.1:0-21979 GCA_036873755.1 Hanleya hanleyi
TTATAACTCAACTCCTGATTGGTTGTTTCAAATTTTTAAACAGAAATCTCATATTTTCATTGGCCCAAGTAGCAAACTATGGAACATCCAACCAATCACAGATTTTCTTTGAAGGTTCAATGTGTGCTTATTGGTTCCACCAAGTACAATTACAGTGCTTCAGGTTTGGAAAAAAAACCCGCCCAGAAAAGCTAAAATTCACTTCCCTACACAACATTTGGAAGAGTATTTTCTGGGCCAAGAATACTGAATTCATACTGCGCGTAATTGCCGTCAATAAGAAGAGCTGTTTTCATTCTTCTGAATTGAATTTTAATAGTGGAGTGAATGCGAGTGATCACTCTCACTCTTAAATCATAAGCACTCAATAAGCTTGAGTGTGCTAAAAAAAATCACACAGGCGCAGAAACCTAAGTATTCAGTAGAAACTATCGGTACTTGTTCAGTGGTGAAGTATAGATGTAATAAAAAATGTGTTGAACATCAAGCCATAGTATATCCATTAATCAATTTTGATGAATGAAGTTAGATTAAAAAAATTTGGGAGGCCGGGTTAATGTAACATAAATGTTTTAATGTACCCTAAGTTTAGGGAGCTGATCTGACTCAAATTTAAATGTCACCAAACAAAAATGTTGTAATTTGTTCCTGGGTGGTCAGTTATTGGTCAAGAGCTAGCTGCCAGATTAGATCACTTCAAACAAATAACTGGTCAGTCAGAATCATAAGCACCTCCTCAAGACCACTGCAGACATTACTTGACCATCCAGTGCCCAAACATGCCAAAGGTTATCACTTTGTGTGAGCTTATCTTATGCTGATTTCTCCCTAATGGGTCTTCAGTCCACCATAGGGTCTGTCAGGGGGTGAAATTTCACCTGTCTCAATGATTTCTCAGATATCTGGCGTGCTCCAGTATTGAAATCCCTTCACCTCTGCTTCCAAACAAGATCTGGCCATGATATACACTGACAAGCATTCAGATGCAAATCTTTCATGTATCGGTATGTTAGACCTGCAGACGCCAAGTTGCGAGTTGTAGTGCCAGCCCCACCCCCACCCTTCCAAAATAGCCCCGCAGACTTCCCCCCTTTCCAACATAGCCCCCCACACTGATCAGACAAACAGAGTTTTCATATGGTTTTACAAGCACATCATTTCTGTTAGCTTTTCCATTTCGATGTGCTTTATTCATACAAGCACACACACTTGCCATGCATGGAGCTCTGTATCCAATAGATATTTAGAGCTTAATAGAAGAGCTAGAACTTTTGACACAGGGTCCTTTATGATTAATGACATGAGGTTAATTGTCTCGTCTCATGTAGACAAAATAATCATGATAAAATCACCATCAATGATCATATTGAGGAATCCTCCGAGAATAGAAAAGCTGATCGATATGATACCCCGGGGGCCTAAACTGTCTGATATCAAATACCTACCATGATCCATTAATGTCCACTACTTTATTATTACCATCCCGGTATTACTTTCTTTCTGTGCAGAGCTGGTTTCAGAGATATTTTTATTGCATATTGAAACAAAAATTGAGTTTCCATGACAGTGTTAAGCGAAATAGATCTGGAAATCATTCGGGCATTATGCACGCACAGGATGGTTCTCATCATTTTTCTGTCCATTTCAGAGTTTACTCGCTTCCTCTGTGTTATCATACACAATTGACTGACTGAATTTCACTTGAACTTTGTTGAAAATAATGAAATAAAACTGATTCCCCTATTCCAGATTTTTTTCAAATTAGTAAATGATATGAACTAGTGATGCATATTTAGTTCATATGGCCAAAAACTGCTTCATTGCAAACATGTTAACTATACATTTACAGGGGTCGAAATTTACACCTGTCTACCTGTCTCTGACAGGTAATTTTTGAAAGAGACAGGTAGATAAATAAACTACCTGTCTCTATTGACAGGTAGCCAATAATTTTGTTTTGGTGTTCAAAATATATGTTCAACAAAATTCATTCAAAACACCTGCTAATAAGTGCAAGTAAACAAGGTGTCATTAATTTATTAGTGTCTTGCAACATCTAACTTTGTCATTAATCTCGAGTTACATGTATATGACAATTTCAACGATTGCATGTTCAGGTAATTCTTAAAGGTGACAGGTAAACATTTTGGTCACCTGTCTCGTGTGACAGGTGAATTATTTTGAATATTTCGACCCCTGACTTATGGTACTCCCTGTAATAATTCAATCACAGGAAGTGAAATTTCCCAACATAAAATCTGGGGGTGATCAAATGTATTAGAACAGGGAGTTGTCAAAATGGTTCAAAATGCACAATTTCTTCATTATTTCAGTGATGTGAAAATCGTCGCCGATCCTTCGACAATTTGTCTTCGAACGTTTGGGGATTTCCAGTTCTAGAAATAATTTCCGTCTCCGCGAGTTCTGCGAAACGTACACAACGGAAGTGGCGGGTTTCACATGTTTTGCTGACGTAATGCGCTAACTAAACCTCGGAGACCTTTGCTCGATTATTTTTTGGGAGCCTCGAATACTCTCTGTAATGGTTCCCGACTGGCGCCGAAGGTATGAGTGAATTCTCCTTCGCTCGGCTGCTGGTGCACAGCTACCTACGTTAAACCCAACAGACGAAAACAGTCTATATGAAGGAATTGAAGGCGAACACGCGGTCAGCAGATGGAATGTACACGAGGCTGAAAATGAAACCTGGGACATTTTGCATATCATTTAGCAGATGAATTTGATTAGGATTCATTCATAATTAGAATGACAAACAATTTTCCCTAAGACAGAACATCGGGCAAAGTAGAATCAAAGTAGACATTGCGTGTATGATACCCGTCATGAACAAAAACAACAACGCGGTCTAGCACTTTACACTGAGAACACGCATTTCTTCAGAAGTCGGTTTATTTGAGGTCTAGATTTTAACTTTAACGGCATTGCATTTCTTGTTTATGTCCGCGACTCTTGATTTTTTGTTGGTAATTTTTATCTTTCACTGTAAAAACCATCATGGTATGAAATGAGAAAATGTGGTACAAAAATATCTGGAATTTCCTTATTTTTTAATGTTTTTGCGTATCTCATATAAATCCATAGCCTAGTTTTTATTTAAAGGTTCATTAATAACAATTGTTGATTTACTGCTTGTCAGGGAATGCAGCAGGTGGCCAGATTTTTATTTATTTATTTTTTTTTTTTTTTTGCAATGCAAACAATTCCAATATTTGTTTCATATGCAATACAAAGATACAAATGAAATAAAATTAAGAGTATATACTTACCACTTACCAAACATGTTTAGGTTGAATACTGCTCATCAATGGAGATAATCACTCGCCTGAACTAATTTGTGCTATTATATGTGTGCTAACCACCCTCCTCAGAATAAATGAGGCGATTTCAATTTTTCCCATTGAGAAGTTTACATCTAGTTGTGCAGTAACTAGCACTAGTGAAAATGGCAACTGGTCACGAAATGCTTGGTTCCGCAAATTTGGATTCTTTGGATTCTCGCAAACTAAGCCACTAAGAATCCAACTGGATTCTCGCAAAATTTTGCGAAATTCTACCCCTGCAGTTCCTTTGTTCTAAAGTTCGACGGCAACCATGCGATGGACGTAAAGTAGAAGTCCGAGTTCAAGACATCATTCTGCTTGACAGCTGCTACATCTTACGTGAAAATCCGCTGATGATGTAAGGATTTTATAGCGTCTCTTGCAAGCGTTATATGATAATTATCTTTGAATGTTTATGATAGTTTGTGATCTCTTACCGCTGTTGGTGTTGCTACAAACACGAGGTCCAAAAAAATGAAATCTATTAAAATAAGTGAGCAAGTTACAATACAGAACATGTGTTTTTTTTGTCATTCAGATGACCATTATCCAAATCACATTAGATAGCTCACCTTAGTACTACACAAACTATTTGTTCATATCTTAATTGGTAGGGTGGTAAAAACATTCAAAAACTCAATATCAACTTGTAGGTGGGCCGTAAAAACTTGGAAAAACTCAATTTGAGCATAAAAAGAACTCAATATTTTATAGTGGGTAGTGAAAATTTGGACTTCTATGAATCCCTGATCATGCGAGTCCTGGAAATCAATTCTACCATATGGCGCTCAACCGGTCTGTTTAACATCAATCTAAACATGTCAATATACACATAAACATTGATCAGACATTTATTGTTCATACGCCAGGGAAACTTTAACGGTTAACTGACAAATTAAAAAAAATGTATTAAAGTATAAGTAGTCTGAATTACAGATGTTCATGTCACAGTTGACCCAGAGACCTGAGCATACATGTAGTACAGCTTGATCCTGTGGTAATGGACTGGAAAATAAGGCCTCTCATAATTAATGATTCGTTTCCCGTAACCAGCCTTCATCTATATTTTGAGGGCAAATAATTAAAATCCACGTGGGATTTACATTTTCATGAGTAAAACTTGCTCATTTTCTTCATACTTGTATACAATTGGTTTGCGAGTTAATAATTAATAATTATGTCACTCATCATGTGTATTTTTACAAGCAAGGTTACGAGAAACAAACAATTAATTAACAGTGGCCTAAAATGATGCACCTTAGATTTATGACTCGGAAAGGAAATGATACACCAAAATGGAATTGCAAATGAAATGCTATGACAAAGTTTTTATGGAATTGAAAATGAAATGATACAGTTGTTATGGACTCAAATGAAATGATATATCAGAACTGTTGTGAACTCTGAAATAAAATGATGAACCACATTCGTTAAGGATTGTAAAATGAAATGATGCACCACTATTAAAATTGTTATGAACTGAAAATTGAAACAAAGCAATACATTTGTTTTGGAGTCAAAAATTAAATTATGCACCACTTTTGAAAATTGAACATCATACACAACAGTTGTTAAAGACTGGAAAATGGAACAATGCACCGCAGTTGCTATGAACTAAAAAATGTAACAATGCACCAGTTATTATGGAGATAAAAATGGACTTATAAATGAAATGATGCACTACAATTCTTATGGATTCCGATTTCGAAAATGTTGTCATTAAATTATCTATGCTGAACCATATAGGATGCTCACTTGTTTAATATTATAGTACAGGTAACATGTTTTGTGTGCTGAATTTTATTAGAGTATTTATGGTAATGAGAACTGATTTACGACCACTCTTTACATGTATCTTTCCTAAGAATTTGTTCAAGATGAGTGAAGACATGATTTAAGTTAGAGATATGTACAGGCAGCTGCTACCTATATAGGAACACGTACATGGAATCCATAAATAGGTGATTTCACTGAAATAAACCATTGATCAAGTTCCACAAGAAACCCCATAATATAACAAACATTTCAGGTCGTCATGGTCGTGCCAACCACAGAAACAAATGGCTGTAACATGTGCTCCAATTTGTGTTCAGATTTTCATAGTGATTGAGCTACGGATGCGGAGTACCCCACATTCTGATTTACTTACAACACTTGTACGCAAGTTGTTTGTAAATGAATCCTAGCCAATATTATTAATGAGGAGGAGTTATTTTGGAAGTGTCCCAAAGTGTTTTGCCAGTACACTAATTCGTGTTCAACGTAGAGCTTGTCAAATTCAAGTGGCTTTCGTTCTCAATCATCTCAAGTCTCTCTCTGTTTTGATCTATTTTTGCTCTTAAAGATTTCAAGCAAACACTTTTGTTATTGGTGACATAACATAATATTAATTAAAGAGCCTAGACTATTTAGGAAAGATATATGGTATGACATGCATGATGGAAACAACCAATCACAAGCTATGTTAGTGATACACAATCAGGATTCTGAGGAGATTGATTAACAGCTTATAATGATGATTGGCTAAAATTCAGGGAGGTTTAAAACAATATGCCTGAAACCTAATGACCTTTTATCTATCCCATGATGCAATGTACACAGGGATTCATACACGTCAGTTCTACGTACCGAATTTCGGTTCGTAGATCGAGTTTTAAAACTCAATTTTTCAGTTCAAAACTCAATTTTTTTGAGTAAAAAATCAAAAGTTTTCACCAAAATATTTATACTCAATTTGTGTGTTGGAAACTGAATTTTCAATCTTCGGAAACTGAATTTTCAAGCTTCGTAAATTCGAAATTTCAATACCCGGTTGTCGGGAAATCATCCCATGGTCGCGAAAGCACATGTGAATCTGTCGGCAGCAACAACAACGTCAAGTGCAAACTCCGTCAGCTGCTCTGAATTTACCTCGGGTGACTTAGTCTGTTAACGGGGTATATTCATCCGAGACTAGTTTATCCGACGTAATGTTAGTTACATCGACGTATATTTCCGTGGAAGAATCCCGAATAAGAACCGTAATTTCACTGAACAATCGACGAGTCGCCATTTTTTTTTTGGTTTCGTTTTCGTTTGACCTTTTCGTTCTCGTTCCTTCCAACGCAGGGAGATACAAACGATACTGAATAAACACACGTTGTTTTCGTAGAATGCCAATCGTAAGTATTTCTTTGTATAATCTGTGTGGTCTGTCTTGAGAAAATAGTAATACTGTATCATTTTCACTTTGGTTTGATTATAACGAAAATTGACACAACCCTACAGCGTGCGGTTTGAAAACATGACAAGGGAGTGAACTCTTCCTAGCGAGAGAGCAAGCAAGCGTTTTGAAGCGTTTCGTTGTTGTTTTTTTCCTCCTTTTTTTTTGTTAACCATATTCTATCAAAATAATATCATCCTCAAGACTCCTATTATTTGTGTAACCCAATACAATCATCGTGTATATAAATAAAATATATAGGCCTACAATCATCGTTTTATAAACCAGTGTGATTTTCGGTGATTTGTAATTGAATAATATCACAATAACTGGAACTTCACTTATGTCATCACAATATTTTTATATTTATTAATTCACTGCTTTTGTTAAATGTTTCCATAATTAAAATTATTTTTCTGTTAATGTTAAATTTTGGATAATGGTTTCTTCAAATTTAATTTTAGATCTAAATTAATAGATAAATGGGGTTTTTATGATATCAATATATATTTTCTTTATAATTACCACCTAACAAGTTGGGCCATATTTGTATACTGAAATTGGATGTGTGTTTGTGTATTATTCAGACAGTCCTGTGTGGAAGTTGGAAAAAGGAATTAAAAGTTCTGTTATGTACTGTTGATTGATTGAGATATAACAGCTTTCAGAGAGGGAAATAGTTGACACTCGTCACTGCATGTATATGAGAACTACATGTACATGTATATATAAATGAAAACCATTACCGGCAGCATTACAAAGTTTTACCTGATTACCTGAAGTATTACTCGTAAACAACTTGAATAAATCTAACATAATTTGTTCATGTATCCTGCCGGATACCTGAAAACATAATGATGGAAACGAGTAAACGCAATCAACGACACAAAATGGTTTTAATTACACAAAAGGTTAAAAAATACCTGAATTGGTAACAGTGGACAAGGTTCACAGAAGGTAACATTTACCCTGGTTTGTAAAAAAATTATATACTCAACATTGGGGGAAAAAATGACCCTGGTTTGTAAAAAATTTATATACTCAATTTGAGGGATAAAAAATGCCGATAAATTTTATTTTAACTCAATTTGAGTGAAAAAAACCTCAATTTTCCAGATTTCGGTTCGTAAAATTTGGACTTCTATGAATCCCTGGTACATTTATCCATGATAATGAAATGGCAGGTGAGGATAACAGCACAAGTCAATTACCCTGCCACAGCCCTCATGTAACATGACTTCAATTTAATTACGGACTTGAGAGCCTTTGACTAGCTCAGTTGGTTTCATCACCTTTCACTACAGAAAGGTTAATGATAAAGCCTCCTAAATAACTATTGATGTACTACTTGAAGAAAAAGCATGTTCAAAAAAATCATATATTTTGACACTTTTGTTTTTATTACCTTGCCTTACGAAGTAAGGGGAGATATTGTGATAGGTGGAGAGAGGATGTTGTCTTCAGTGTCAGTGTTTTCTCTCTGGTTTTTGGTTTAACAAATTAAAAAAAAAATCAAGAAAAATTCAGGGAAAAATATATGGGAGGTAGGTATTCTACTAGAGAAGGGGGGGGGGGGTCAGTTGTGGCACTACTCCAGGGGATTCTGCAGGTGCTCCAATGTTTCGTATCTAATGATAAGGTTTTTGTGAAGCTGTCCGCTTTCATTGGATGATCCTGACACTTGTTACACATGTTTCATATGATTTAGGAATGTACTTGTGCTATTTGTGACATGAAATATTATTTTTTGTTCAAATTATCGCAGTTTGGACTTCATACTTTCCCAATGACAAGGTTTTTGTTGAGCAAAAATTTAGATGTACATCTCTACATGAAAAGTTTGATCTGCACGTATGCTTTCAATACTGCTGCAGCTTCAGCAGTAACCCCACAAGGCGAGATGTTGGGGTTCTCAGAACACTTGTTATATAAATTATTTTCATATGATACTAGTATGAGAATCAAAGAAATATCATGGATTTTAGGGTTCAGTCAGAAGTGTGCACTCAACATCCTATACCAGAAATAAATGGTGAACATTCTATTTGTTTGCTTTTTGATTTTACCGCATGTATTACTGATTGAAATTATCCACAAAATCTGTCCTTCACCATGACGATTTGTGGCAATAGAGAAAAGTGCCAAAATCACATGTTACAAAACCATAGAATCCAAAAGCACCAAATGGTAGGTTGAAAATTCAGTGTAAATTTTCTATTTTCAATCAGATAGGTACCATTGTAGCTGTTGATGAGAGTTTCTTAGGGATACATGTATAGTTGACATGAATGCTCAGTTTTCTATAAATGTCAGTTTTGTGGGAATCTATCGAGTGACTTCCCCTAAAAGAAAGGTACAGAAACCTCTTCATTGGAAAGCAACAAAGACTATTATACTGAAGTGAAGAAAAATATTTTTGAACTGTAGGTATCTTTGAGCAAGTTAGCTTAGGCATGTTGCCATCTAATTAGCTTAATTACCTACTGCACTATTTCTGGTAGTTAGTCCACTTGAGCTAACATAAACAACACAATTCCCGACATTTTTGCCGAGAAGTTTTTGCTACAGTCCTGTCATTTGGTGGTAGCTTCCCGATGTTTCAAGCCAGTTGTCGTTGATGTGTATAGGCCTCTTGTTGTTTCAGCCCCTCTCTGCCAGTCTATTTTACACCCATCATCAGAAGACATAAACCTTATTCATACACCTTTTCCCAGGATGCCATCTTCACACTGATCCAGAAGCAGTATGTCAAAATTACCTTGAGACCACCAGGTGTACATAGGAATCAGGTTACCTGAGTAAATCAGTTGGTGGTAGTTGATTAACCTTCAGAATCCTCTAGACACTTCAAAGTAACTTTTTTTCTGTATTCAGTTATTTCTTTCTAAAAGCCTTATTACCCTTGCATCCCATTGGGGATTGTTTGCGGTATGTCTGTCCCGATTCAAGGAACCCTCATCTGTGGGGACAGTCAATGCTTGCAAAGGTTCCCCACTTTGAGGAACAGAAATTGAACTGTAACCTAGAGGGTGAGGATGTGCATTCTCTGAATGGCTCAGGGACTTAAATAGAGAACTATTGCACCAGTAATTTTCCAAATTTCTTAATTACTTAGGTGCCAGTAATTATTTTTAGGCATCTTGGACTACAGGGGTGAGTGAGTGACCTTCAAGAGAAAGGAAATATACTTCAACAGTGGAAGTGTGGAAGGGGCATTTGACTTTGCATTGGCTGGATTATATCCACGAGTGTCCGGGAATAAAAAAAAATCAATTTTAAAAGGAAATTAGACCTCAACAAAGGAACAGTAGAAACTGACTTGTTGAAATTCTGATACTTTTGCTTTATGACCATGGTTGGCCATGTTTACATGCTACTTTCTTGTGGAAAAACCTGATGACTTCCTGTTTTTATTAGATTTTCTTGTTTTACTTTGTTCCATAAAACTATTGACTGATATTTTGAGGAAAATGACATTTCTACTATTTAGCATTACTTACATACATAAATTATCTGAGAAAATGAAGGCATTTTCATGGAATTCCTATGTAATCCCATATATTAGAATGGGGATAAACATTAAAGTAGACCACACAGAAGCCTGGGGATCCCATTATTCAGTCCTCCATTTTGAATGTTGAGGGTCCATGTCTTGTCAAAATAGAAGAAAGATTACTTTTTATTTACTGAATTGTAACTGGCACGTCTTTATAACTTTAGTCCTCAGATCTGATGTAATTATGGTTATTGGTGTGGAAATCGAGGTACATAGCCATGAGGCGAACATGTACATGGGATTGCAACTCATAAGCGTGAGAATTCAAATCAATTCAATACTTCGGAAATCATGACAGAGCAATGAACTGGAAAATGGCTTTTTGTTGCCGCGCTCTCCAGTTTTGTCCAGCGAATGCGACGCTTGAGGAGATAGCTTTCATTAGCTAATTTCTTTAATACTTCACCGGTTACGATTCCAATGATCATGAGGACGATGCTGATGAATTTGATCAATGTCAGCGAGGGGAATATCACACATGTATAAATTTTGTATGCTTGAGCAGAATTGCATGCGTTGGCGGCCTATCGGTGGAGAGATCTAGCACGACCGTAAATATTGAAAATTGATATTTTTACATTCATATGTAGCTTTGGTGGGATAAATGAATTGTGGGACCTAATAGAAAAAAAGAGACAGCTAAGATCAGATAAAATTCTAATAAATACGACTGTTTCTTTGTAACCTGAATAGTTGAAGATGTAATCAGCCTCTGTATGGAATGAAATTATGTTGAAGGACATATGACACATTGTATGACAGATAATATAAATCTATAACATGTAGAACTTGTTACAGTATTTAAGAGGAAAAGAGAGAAGTAGATTATGTCTTGACCAAATCACCTGCATCATGACGAAATCACATGCATCATGACAAAATCACATGCGTTATGACCAAATCACATACCTTATGACAAATTTTAAGTCACCGGCATTCTGACCAAATCTCCAGGATCATGACAAAATCACATGCATTATGATCAAATCACATGCACCATGACAAAATCACATGCATTATGACCAAATCACATGCATTATGACAAAATCACATGTATACATTATGACCAAATCACATGCACCATGACAAATCATATACATTATGTCACTGCATTCATGTTTAAGGTACTACTCCAGATCCCCCCCAATGAAATTAATTCAAATTATATTAAATTTTCATTATTGAGATATTGGACCACAGCTATTATATACAGGTAGTACACTTGGTCATCTTTAAAGGTGAACTGCTTGTAGATCAGAAACACAAATCAACAAACACAACTAACATTTTCTCAAATATATTACTAAATCTATATTGCACTTCACCTTTAACATGTTCTACATCAAGTACATACAGGGGGAACTGATCCTCAAGTTATTGATGAGAGTTGATCTACATTATCTGATATACACAATTTATTTATACATGCTATAGATTAAAGTGATGTGGTTCTGTTGCATTGATGAGAGTTGATCTAATTTATCTGATATACACAATTTATTTACACATAGGTTAAAATGATGTGGTTCTGTTGCAGCATTTTAGTTTTGTTTACATCTGGTGCTATATTTAGGTGTTCATATAGGTGAGTGGCGTACTATCGCACTGTTCAATAGCCTTGCACCCACTGACACAGACCGATGAATACATACCTATTGATTTTTCTTAATAACAGGCTGAAGTGAACATGAAAGAAGGCCAGTCCGTTCAGGTGAACTGATGCTTTAACATCTGATTGTGTTGCTAATGAGGACTGCTTTGAGCTCATGCAATCACAGGACAATGCCATCAGTCAGTTTCACTTTATCTTTCATAATTGGAGTAATTTTTATAACACTGATATTATGACTCATTCAGGGCTATAATAGATGTTAGTTTCTGAATCTGTTTTCATCACAGCGACAGCTTATTTGTGAATAATGGGTGAGTGGTAGGAAAGGTTCAGTCACTTCAGTGAATCTTTCTCGATTTTAATTTCTCCGACAAAGGTTTGCCCTGGTGTAGAGATGGGTGCATTGATGCATGATCCACTCATGACATCAATGTGTGGTTCATACTCTTCCTATCCTTCCTATCCCAATATTAATCAACAAGAAGTGGACTTTATGCAACTTTATTTCGCAAAAATTATCATCAACATAATCATAATTTAGCTCTTTCTTGGAATAGAAATCTGATCATTTGATGCATATTTACCATATTTACGCCAGTTATCAAAAGTTAAATATATGCCCCATGCTGTAGGCATAAGAAGGAGAAGTACAACCCACAAATTTTACATCGGTGGTCACACGTTAATCCACTCATCTGTGTGCCAGGGCAAACATTTGTCTGAGAATTAGAACGGGAATGGTCCATTGAATCTGTATTGTCTAATTTAACTATTAGAGTAGAGGGGCAGCCCATGCAATACCAAATATATATTGTAACCCCCAAAATATTGCACAAATAAAATTTCATTATTTTAGCAACATTCGATCGCACAACATCATTTGTCACTCCAATGTTATTCAACCACTCCCAACATGCAAAATTCAATCACCATATTGACATTCAATCAACCTTATAACATCCCATCACCACAACAAAATATTCATCAACCCAGTAACAATCAATCGCTCTAGTAACTTTCAATCATTTTAACAACATGCAATCACTTTTACCCCTGTACAGTGTATACCCCCTGTGCATAGTAACTGTAATACCTCATGCTTGTGGAATTTGAAACATGGAAACCGCATCATACATTTAGCAAATCTTGATGTTTTTAAGGCTGCCGCTTTGCGCGCAGCCTTATTGGATCAGTTTGGTCTCATGGGGGGAAAAATTGCCTTGTCCGCAAGATTGTGAAAAAACAAAGCAGAGTTGGGACTTACTGTCACAGTGCCAAATGTGGAGAAGATATTAAACTAGAAATTCGTAGCAATTTGGGCTGTCTCAGATAAACAGAAGTCTATGTTTGAAGCCCAAATTGTTGGTCTAAAATTCTCAACCGGAAGTTCAGAATCTAAAACCCACGAATAAAAACTGCGCAGAAACGTTTTTGCGCATACTGCAAAATGGGCTCTCGCGAGACTTTTACGAGAGCTGCTTTGAAGTGAGCTCCCTTTATGTAATTATCTGCTCGTTGAGGGCGCTGTGGTTAGCGAAAGGCTTGAAAGGCAAAACGAATGGATAAATGAAAAGAACTGCACTAGATTGACTGGCACTGGCCCATTCAGCCTGTATTTCTATCGACAGTTCATGCCTGGCAACATCAATTTGATAACTAAAGCAGGGCAAGCGGAGTGATCGTTTTATTGCGGAGAATAAAAGCTTAATAAAACTTTGTCACTGAGTATTTTAATCGAAAGAAAATCGTGCTTGTCAACACGGGCAGCTAACACATGTACTTGAACGTTGCGTTGCCCGTGCCGATTTTGACTTGCTTCAGACAAGCAAACGTTGAAATCGCGAGTTGATCTTCTAATAGTGAAGGCAACAACAACAACAACAACAACAACAACAACAATTATTTTGCTTGATTATTTCGTCACGACAATTCAACATTTTCATTTGGGAACTCAACTTATCTCTTGGAGAATTCAATATTTATCCACTATAACACAATTTTTTGCGCGTGTTTGGAGCGCATTTTCCCATCGATAAAAAGCTCAAATGTTTGTGGCAAAACTCAATTTCAAAATTTCTCAAAAATTCAATTCTTCAAATTCAAGTTTTTAATCTAAGTTACCTAGATGAAAAAGTGACTAAACCGCCCTGCTGTTATGATATTTAAGAAAATATCGTTCCAACAAATTTAATCTCATAATTGAACCTATTGCTGACATGTTACACTGAACTCCCTAATAGTGGAACAGTCTGGGGAGAGAAATGAGACCACCGAGTCGACATCCATCTTAGCTTGCTAAGGGCATTTCACGTTTCACTTAACACTGCCCTTAGCTTCTCGCTATGATTCGGCATGTATTCCACACGGTGCCACCTATCAGCCACAAAGGACATATTTCTGGAGGGACATAATCCTGTTCGAAAGTTGTTCCTGAAGCATCAAGTTACATGCCCGCCGCATTTAAACGAGCCAAAGAAATTATCTGTATTTAAATATTTTGACCTGGGCATCTCAGAAATTTCAGTCTCACTTGAGTGCAGAGGCGCAAGACCGGGGGATTCTATGCGAGACAAAAACGAGATGTGCGAATCAGCTATTTTAGTTCTCACTCTAATGGAGCATTCTTCTTTGTTTTTCTTAAGAAAAAATCATATTACAAACGACCTTACCTATTTCAAAAAAATAAAATCGGCGACAGTTCACACGAAAATAATATGCTTTTTATTTTGTGATAGGGGTTATTTCGAGGCCCACCAAGGGATCATTTCAGTCGATGGCTTTCTGGAGGTGTGTCTTCGTTTTATGAATGTGATTGCGCCGTTGTCGGATCTCACGGGACCAATCGGATGTGACCAATTGGGAAATGCCCTAATATACTCAGATATCACCCATTACTGCATGGCTATGAGCAGAAGTTTCTACGTATGCTAGTGCCATGCGTTAGGATGATGATCAACTTCATGAAGTGAGGACATTGATCTTGGCAATGTAGAGCTCAGAGGAAGGAGATAAATCTGTCAATGTCATCAACGTCTCCCGATCTAGAGATGTGTTCAAATTCTACAATGCCTGAAAAAATGGAGAAACTAGTTGGAATACATGACAGTATGGTGATAAAAAAAGTTTCAGTAGGGGTGACAAGCTGAAGTACTAGGAAGAAAAGTAAAAAAAATAGTTACTTCTGGACGGTAACTTTCAAAAACCTGAACGGATTCTTTGCAAATTTGGTATGTGGATAACTTGCCACAGGATATCACTCGGGATTGTTTCCATGCTGGGTACCGAATGTTAAGGTTCTAAACCAAATCAGTAGTTTTAATGTCGGGGGACATCAGATGCTCTGGTTTTCATTAAAATTTTCTCTGAAGCATCAAATTAGTTAATGGAATAAATTATTAAATTATTGTACTTCGTACATTTCATCCTGTTATGACTGTCAAAGATAACTAAAGCATTACACATAACACAACCTATACACATGATCAAATTTTGTGAAATAGGAAAAACTATGTATTTCTAAAGATCACAGTCAAACATCAAAACCATAAGATCACACAGATAACGGCAGCCTTTCGAAGTCCACGAGTTCTAGTTTTGTCACTGTGATTATGTGATCATGTTTAAAACATCTGTTTTCCTTTATTGACCATGCTGATGCAATATCCATATATCCTGTTCCTTCACTCATCAATATGCTGTATTTGTTAAAAAAAAGTATAAATTACATTATTATATTTATTAGAGTGTCTCCCTATATAAATTGTAATGAGATAAAACTGCATATTCCCCGGTCACGTGGGTGTATATTGCCCGCTGAAACTGCATATTCCACCCCCCATGGAATATACACCAAAGGGAGATAATTACAACAGAGGTCGCTCGTTCTCTCGCTCATGCTGCAAACAGCCCATCACGGAGCAGTTTGTCGAGCTGATTTTAGCTGAATACAACAGAAATAAATTCCCTCTCTCCATCTAATTGTAAGTAGAATCGTACCCCAAGCACATTATTGGAGTAACTAACAAGCATCATCGAACAACTATAGGTGCGTTGCGAGATTTACACGATAGTAGTGAAGCAGTCCTGAATCAGTGGAAGCTGAATCTGGAAACTCAGAAGGATTGTGCTCTTGCAAAAGAAAACGTGAAACAATATTTTGCTCGAGGGATAATAGATTAGCACAGAGATACGTTGATAAATATAATAATGAAATTATTGCCTTGTTCTGGGGGAAACTAGCAGTTTTATTATATGACTGTGCATGGTACTCTTTCTCCATTGGACCATTCGCCGTCACGTGACTCGCTAATTTTCCATATTGACTCCGAAGTGCATGGGTCCATAAATGTGATATTGACTCAGTGTGACATTTGCGTCTGCTCAGCCAATGAAAATAGTCGTTGGATTTTCCGTCGGTTTACACGTTGACTGACAGCAGGTACGAGATCGTCGGGAGTGAAGCAAATGCCTACATGTACTATATGCAATATTCTAACTGCTTTCACCAATTTAACGAGAAAGATACTTCAGTGACATATAATAAAACGATTATAGTCTTTTGATATTGGTCAATATGTGGTTTTGTGGACCTGAGAAAACAATATTAACCTCAGCCTTTGGCCGTGGTGAATATTGTTTTCTCAGATCCACAAAATCGGCCTCGGTGAATATTGTTTTCTCAGGTTCACAAAACCACATATTGACCTCATCAAAAGACTGTAATTACCCCTCAGCCCATAGGGCTGTGGGGTCTTGTCGTTGCCATGTACGTACATTGTACGTCCGTCCTAGCGTCCGTCCGTCAACATGTTCTTGTCCGCTGCATATCTGCAGATCTATGAAGTCGGGCCTGACCAAACTTTGGTGAGAGCTTCCTGACTGATGAAATGATTAGATTTTCAGATGACTATGATGATTTCATGATTTTTAATTATTTTTTTTATTATTTATTGATAGTTCAGCTTTTGCACTGTTATCTATGCCCATCAACATGTTCTTGTCCGCTGCATATCTGCAGATCTATGAAGTCGGGCCTGACCAAACTTTGGTGAGAGCTTCCTGAATGTTGACTGATGAAATGATTAGATTTTCAGATGGCTATGATGATTTCATGATTTTTTACCCCTCGGGCAGAATATTGTCGTTGCCTCTGTCCGTCCGTCCGTCTGTCGTGCCGTCCATCTGTTCATCATATCATTGTAAACACATTATCTCAAAAAGTCCTTCACTTACAACAATGAAACTTCATACAGTTGTTTAATACAGCCAGTACCAGGAGCCTATTGAAAGTCGGTGCCATGGGATGTGTTTTTCAGGAGTTATGCCCCTTTATACATGTCTGGCTGTTTTTATCCTTGTAAACACATTATCTCAAAAAGTCCTTCACTCACAACAATGAAACTTCATACAGTTGTTTAATGCAGCTAGTATCAGAAGCCTATTCAAAGTCGGTGTAATCGGATGTGTTTTTCAGGAGTTATGCCCCTTTATACATGTCTGTTGGTCCATATCCTTGTAAACACATTATCTCAAAAAGTCCTTCAGGCCGCTGTTAATTAATGGTTCGTTTCCCGTAACCCGCCCGCATCAGTATTTTTGCAAGCAATAATTACGCCTTGTATTAATTATTGGTACTGATCCCTAAAAAAAATGCCTATAATGAGTTCTGATTTCGCGAAGCAGCGCTCTCCAGTGATTAAATTGCTCGTAAAATACCGAGATTGTCGTAACAAGTTTCGTAAAGCCGGCTCTTTGTACCATCCCTTCGAAGGGCACTGCAGCGCCACCTGTTGTGCAGTTCAAGGGATTCCCCATAAGCTGACCAATGAAACGGCAAACTTTCTTGGGAATCCTCTAAGCTACGTCATCATGTTTTCCAGTCGGAGCTCCGGAAGGAAATTCTGTGGTCTCAATTCCGTAGTTTGTCTGATCGCAAAAACAGTAAATAACAACAAACTGAACATCCACAATGTAATCTAACGAAATATGCATTGAGAAGTGAAGAAGTATAACTATTCGTCTGCAAACTAGATATCGATGTGCACGCGGAGTTCTCAAATCAAACGGAAGTATGTTCATCATACACCCCTTTCGTTCCTCGTACACCGCGCAATGAATTTAGAAATGTCCGCATGGTTGATCGCATTCATCCTGATGTTGATCAAAATGATTTTGGCCAACGGAGCCACGATAGCTTCAACAAACGGTCAGTTTTATGTTAAATTCACAACTTTCCTATTCTCTGAAAAGACAACCGCCAGCTCTGTCATCGAGCGTTTTCTTTCCAAGGCAGATTTGAAACTTCCGTCGATGATTCTCTTGCCTTATATGGGCGCTTGTAATCAGCAAATAAATTCTATAAATCTATAAATCACTCAGTGCCATGGATCAAGAATCCACAGTGGCGGATTTGGAAGAGAAGAAAGACTTCTCTTCCAAGTCATTACTGACTCTGAAAATCAGAAGAAGGCATCGTGATTAGACCAAAGCTGTTGTTGTTGTTGTTGTTGACCAGTGACTTGCTTAGGACAGCTGTATTATAGTAAAATTTATGAATCCTAAAATATTATTACTATTTATGGTCGCTTTGGTGAAGGCTGATTTAATATTGTTAGCCAGTACTAATCTGATGGAAACCAGTTCTAAATTAGCTCCATATATGACACCTCACATAATGTATTTTATGTCAAAGATTCATGTCTATGGATTGTGATCTGTGATTTCTTTTTAATGGTTATTATGTATGCATTATTCATTTAATTAGCAGGTCACTGTTCCTCTAGCAGAGGTTTTGTTTGATAAATCTAGTCCAGTAAAAGGTTTTATATTTTCAAATTTTGCATCCAAGTTTTGTTTTAGTATTTTCTTTTTTTTTCTCGCTAGGTAATAATTAATAATTAATAATTATCGCCCTCAGCATGTCTATTTTCAAAAGCAAGGTTACGAGAAACAAAGAATTAATTAACAACGGCCTCACTCACAACAATGAAACTTCATACAGTTGTTTAATACAACCAGTACCAGAAGCCTATTGAAAGTCGATGCCATTGGATGTGTTTTTCAGGAGTTATGCCCCTTTATACATGTCTGTCTGTTTTTATCCTTGTAAACACATTATCTCAAAAAGTCCTTCACTCACAACAATGAAACTTCATACAGTTGATTAATACAGCCAGTACCAGAAGCCTATTGAAAGTCGGTGTAATCGGATGTGTTTTCCAGGAGTTCTGCCCCTTTGTACATGTCTGTTGGTCCATATCCTTGTAAACGCATTATCTCAAAAAGTCCTTCACTCACAACAATGAAACTTCATACAGTTGTTTAATACAGCCAGTACCAGAAGCCTATTGAAAGTCGGTGCCATGGGATGTGTTTTTCAGGAGTTCACACAAACCTGTGTGGATTGCTGTGCATAGACCGTAATCGTTTGACTACATCTACTATAGGTAATCACTGCTCTATTGCTATATTGTTTTGTCTGTCTATGATCTATATCATACAGGTAAAATTATGCCCACCCCAAATATGTGAGTTGTTGGGGTCAGAAACATTATTTCCACAATTGCTCTGGGCCCGGCCCGAGGGGTCCCGATGGCGACAGCCACATGTAATTATTTTTTATTTATTATTTATTGATGGCTTAGCTTTTGCACTATTATATCTATGCCCATCGGGAACCCTTGGTTGCATGTCTCATTGTGACTTTTGAAGGTTCCCTGATACAAGATACCCTCCCCTCCTGGGAGCTTACATGATGCTCCACTTATTCAACCTATGCACTACCCTCGGGAGGATTTCCCCACCCCTGGGACACTAAATGTTATTGGACTTTTTCCTATCCACAGCTTCTCAGCTTCATGTGATATGTATGAGATGCAGGGTACATTGTTTTTTCACACACACATGCGGAATCACCTAAAATTTATTCCTTTATAGTAATAACTAACAGGTTGGTGACATTATTTTATTTCAGAAGTACAAGAGGAAATAACTGGCGGGGGGTTCCTGCAGTATCGAACCCCTGTTAGGTTTTAATTTTGCGTCGCCTTAAATGAAGGACAAGATTTTTCTTCAATTTTCCTACATCGATTAGTAATAACTAACAGGTTGGTGACATTATTTTATTTCAGAAGTACAAGAGGAAATAACTGGCAGGGGGATCCCTGCAGTATTGAACCCCGGTTAGTTTGAATTTTGCGTCGCCTTAAATGAAGGACAACATTTTTCTTCAATTTTGCTGTTCAGTCATTCTATTCTACATCATATGATTTATCCTAAATCTTTTGCATGTTAAAGGTGAACTGCAAAGCTTTTAATTTTATCTAAATTGTTGCTTATATACATCTTGTCTTATGTGACATAACTTTTATACGTTTTGGGGCAAATATAGTTTGCAAAATTGTACTAATAACAATATTTAAGTTATCCTGTTATAAATCCGTCTTGAAAACTTGCATCGCTTGTCTCTCTTTGTTTGTAGAACGTTATGACGTTATAGTGGTCCCCTTCATTCAAGTTTTATTCAAATGCGACGTCATGCTACGTCGGATGAATGAACGAGGACCACTATAACGTCATGACGTTCCAAAAACAACAGGAGGCAAGCGATGACGTTTTTAAAAGTTCTGGCTCTCGGTATAAGTTTTGACTTCTCATATACCCAAAATAAAACAATAACCCACAGAACTATTACCACACATAATTGTAACAACTATAGAAGTTCTTGTTTTATGACATTTTAACAGAACATGGAAACCTTTTCAGTTCACCTTTAATGTACCTTGGAAATTATTTAAAACCAGTGATTGGAAGAGCCCATTTTTAGCCTGACTCTGGGCAATTTTGAACCAGTTTGCATACCTGGAGCATATGCTGCCCCCCATAATGATAATGGTGGGTTTGTGTCAATCATTGTGTTTCTATGCCATTAACTTGTTATAACACTTGTGCAATGCATAAATTGCCACTGATAAAGCTACACTTTATTGCATGCTGTAATCCCAGCACAACACTCCCGTGAAAACAACGTCTATTATATACGGTACAGAAATCACACAAACTGTATCCTCGAGGCTGTATCCAGGGATTTTTTGCAGGTTCCGATCCCAAACTCCCAGTTCCTTTTCGTAATTCATTATTGAGCGTCCAATTTTTTTTTTAGTGAATTTCGGTGCAAAGAGCCTGTGATCAGTCACAAAACAGAGGTTTATTAACATGAAATTCATTACCCAGCTATGGAATTGGATCGATATTGAGGCTCCCAGCTTAGCTTTCTCTAGGAGTATTTTCTTCAGAAATTCTTTCAAATTGAACAACAACAACACTTTCGTTTTTTGTTTCATTTCAGTTTTGGGCGCCCATACTTTTTCTGGAACTAAATGGGCTCTAGATGCAGCCCTGATCCTACTTGAGTAATAACAAGTGAGAAATGACTACATTGTAGTCAAAACCTGCGGCAGTGGCAATAATACAGTGAAAGACATATCAGCGGAGGTAGTGGTAATTGTAGAAAAAAGCGCCATCTGCCGGTGTTTTTATGCCAAGGGAAGTAATTTTCAACTTGTAACCCACAATTGTAGGGATTGCGTAATAGTTCTGATATCATATATATATATATATTCACTTTCCCCATTCAAAATTCGACGATTTTGACTCGGCCGTGCCGTCTATACTGAATTGACAGACGAACTCACCATGATCGCTCTGGCAATGTTTTGGTACCAGTATCGTGTATGCCAAGTTTCAAAACATTCGGTTCAGTCGTTACTTTTTGCAAATCAAAAAGGCTTTCAAATGTTTGGAAATCCAAACAAATTTCGAGGATTTAGTCATAGCGCGAAAATCTTCGCTCTTCAGTCTCCATTATCGCTTAATTTGCCGATCAAAATGGAAAATTTATATTTCCTTCAAAGTTATTTTTCAATAAATTTAGTATCAGGTCTATCACTTCGATCTGTGAAACTACGGAATGGGATTTAAGGCTTTATCGAACTGTCCAAGAGGCATAATGACACATTTTCACTATTCAAATTGAGGCCTGTTACAGTCTTGATATTCGATTAAAATAATTAATTAGGTTTCTGCATTTACGTTCGTTATCATCTGCGAACTAAATTGCTTGCCACTCTTTTCCACGCAGTAAGTCAATACCAAGACATGGTTTGCTTCTTCTATATAAATGATTAACTATTTCATTCTTAGGAAATATCATCTCAACTGACATGTTCGGCCAAGCCTTTTCGAAGGTTGCTAATTTTATTAATTTCTTT
>JAVTVY010045865.1:0-19919 GCA_036873755.1 Hanleya hanleyi
CCCCCCCCAACACTTTGTGCTGTACTGCTGGGCTGATCATTCTCCAGGGTAATAGAAACTGAGGGCGATAATAGTTGCTACGCTAATGACTCACCAGCGGTGACATCTGGAAAAGTTAATAGTTCCCACTGTCAACACAGGAAGGAAGCAATCAGAGATTGCTCAATTGTATGCCCCCCCTTCCACTTTAATCCGACACTGCCCCTCCATTGTTCTGTTCTTTATTGGTTGGTGGAGGCCTAATTTGGATAATTATAAAAATTCTGTTTCAGTCACTTTTTTGCCATGTCTCACATAATACATATTCCAAATATCAAGCAACAAGTGATAATACGATGCTTCGATGCAAGATGGTCGCCAGGGCTTTCGCCAAATCCGAAAATGTGACCTGGTTATGAGACCTACATTCCTTGGAGTATAATGTGGTGAAATTATGAAGCGATCAGTGAATTTTGTACCCAATTCACTGTTTTTGGGGCAATTTCATACTTCAGGACCTATGTTGTCTGCTTTGGAATGTAGAATAACATATAATATAGCCATTTTCCTGGTTCAAATCAGTTATGGACTCAGATCCAGCTTGGACAAATAAATATATCCCATTCACTTAGGTTTAAACAAAGGGCCATAACTCTTGAAAATATAACCGAAAACAGAGAAACTTCACGCTACACACCTATGGGTCACTGACCACATATCATGCGTATTTCATACTTGTTCATACAATATTAACCGAGATCCAGCCCTACAAATCCCAATTCACAAAGATTTGAAGAAAAAAGGGCCATAACTCTTGAAAATATAGGCGAAATGTGGAGAAACTTCACGCTGCAAAACTACAGGGCACTGATCACATATCCTGCAAATTTCATAATTGTTCATACAATATTCACCGAGATCCAGCCCGGACAAGTTCCAATTCACAAAGGTTTGAAGAAAAAAGGGCCATAACTCTTGAAATATATGCGAAACGCGGAGAAACTTCACGCTGCACAACTACAGGGCACTGATCACATATCCTGCAAATTTCATAATTGTTCATACAATATTCACCGAGATCCAGCCCGGACAAGTTCCAATTCACAAAGATTTGAAGAAAAAAGGGCCATAACTCTTGAAAATATATGCGAAACATGGAGAAAATTCACGCTGCACAACTACAGGGCACTGACCACACATCCTGCAAATTTCATAATTGTCCATACAATATTAACCGAGATCCAGCCCGGACAAGTCCCAATTCACGAAGAATTCAGGAACAAAGGGCCATAACTCTTGAAAATATAAGCGAAACGTGGAGAAACTTTACGCTGCACAACTGTGGGTCATTGACCACATATCATGCAAATTTCATACCAAGATCCAGCCCGGACAAGTCCCAGTCACAGAGATTTCAGAAAAAGGGCCATAACTCTTGAAAATTATACCGGAACTCGGAAAAAAACTCCACGCTGCACAACTACGAGCCACTGGCCACATTCCATGCAAGTTTCTATCCTGTCCATCAAATATTAACCGAGATATTGCCCGGACAAGAAATTCGGACGTCCAGACGGACAGACGGACAGATGGATGGACAGACGGACAGACGGACGGACAAAGCGATCGCTATATGCCCCCCTCTAGTTAGAGGGGGGGCATAATTAGAGACGTTATATAAATTCTCTCATGGTAGCACACAGGGCCCCCAAGTCATCTCTCGAGTACACACTTGAATTATCTCAACCCCTATTTCGTAGGTCCAGTGACGTTAGTCACACTGCCATGTTTGATAGGGGATTTGCTAAAATAACTACAATATATATGTATTATTTTCCATATACATGTATTTCTGTACATCATGTATATCAGAACTCGTAATTTAGTTTTTTACCCATTCAAAACAGTTTAACTGCAAATGTGACAAAAAAGGTGCCGATCCATGTGCCAAAATTTTGTTCACCTAATAAGTGTTGCTTGCCGAAATGTCATGGATCCAAAAAATGTATCCAGTTTATCTTACAGAAGTATAAACAGGTGAAATGCTTAACTATAAATCACAAGCTGAGTAGCTACCAGGTCCTCCGCCAAGTAGCCTGTTTGAGAGCATACAGCATATACGCTCCCAATATCTCCTTAAATATAACTTGGAAAGTTGATATGTGTATGTGGAAAGAGACGTTCATCTGGAATTGTTGAGACAATTTGAGGAGGTTTGGGAAGCAGTAATGGGTAGTGTAACACTGGAATGTAAGTCTGTAGTTGTATATGGATTTGTGGATGGTGAGGTTTCTAAATCGATGAGTGGAATAGATCAAGATATCGCATTCACAACACAGATGGGTACAATATGGGTGAGTGAAATCCAAGATGGTCAATGGCAGCCATACTAATCGCTGTCTAACTGATGTGAAGCACCGTCTCGAGTTTGAAGTTGATTGGTCAAATTGTTGTCGAGATATCACGTTCACAAGATCCGAGTCGGATGGAATCCAATATCGTCAATGGCAGCCATCTTGGATTATGTACCTCAGTGAAAATCAATATCAATGGCCGTCTAATTGATGTGAAGCACATTCTCAAGTTTGAAGTCGATTGGTCGAACTGTTCTCGAGATATCGCGTTCACAAGATGTGGGATGGACAGAATCCAATATGGTCGATGGCAGCCATCTTGGATTATGTACCTCAGTGAAAACCAATACCAATGGCCGTCTAACTGATGTGAAAAACCTTCCCAAGTTTGAAGTCGATTGGTTGATTTGTTTTTGAGATATCGTGTTAACTCTTTCCCCCATAGACTTGTGGGGAATTTTCTCTCACTGACCCATAACAGATTTGTAATGGTGTAGCTCTTTAACCCATGGACTGATTTCAATTTTCACACGTTTCCAGCGATGTAAAATATCCCGTTTTATGTCCCATGTCATGTGGAAAAATATTTACCAATGGTCTCCCACAGGCCTATTCTACGTAATTTGTTCACGTTTTATATCAATATCAGCAACGTTTAATCTAAAAATAAGTAATCTTGCGAAAAAATGTTTTGTGTTTGCTTTCCATCTGTTGAAAATCACGAAAAAAGCGAAGAAATTGTCGCATTTTAGCTGCGTTTTGCAGCGTTCTGTTGTTGTTGTTCTGCTGTAATTCCTGTATTATCGCATACCATTGTAAAGCTTATTTTTCGTACATTCGGAATTTCGCAGTTACATCATGAGATGGCAGGTATAGAACGAGCTATAACTGAAAAAGTCCCATATACTTCCTTGAAGGAGAACGAAGGCTGTTAACAAGGTGAAGTAAAACAGCATCACTCATTGGCCCATGGTTGAGCGACCTTTTCTGAGGCCCCGCGTGATTGGTGCAGTCGGTTTTTTGCGCGTGGTCGCCATGGCCAGGGGTCCACGAAACCGCCACGAAACACAGCGGGGCGAAAGAATGGCGGATAAATTTTAAAACGGGAGATCAACAGGTCCCGGGAAATGTTTATAATAAACTCAGATGGGCAGATTTGACGAGCTAGTCATCAAGGTTAGATACTTTGGTAGTTTATGCTCGCGTTACGTGAAATTTTCAGGAATATGGAAGCAGATTTTACTATTTCTCGAACGTTTATCTTAGATCATACCAAACTCATTTGGTGTTGAATCGCGCATTTTCCGTCAATTATTTTTCTTCCTCTCCCGATTTCATTTTACCCGTATTACAAAACAAACCAACCGTATACTAGTCAGATTTATTTAAATTTTGGCTTTCTGAAAATGTATAGTTTTAATAATGTTTCACTCAAAGTAAACGCGAAAAAATTGCAAAGTAATCCATAACATGGGAACTCAGTGACACGTCAAAATGCGTCTTCATGGGTTTGGCGAACATCCGTCAAAATGCGTCTTCATGGGTTAGGCGAACATGCGTCAAAACCCGCTTATATGGGGGAAAGAGTTAACAAGATGTGGAACGGAGTGAATCCAATATGGTCCATGGCAGCCATCTTGGATTACGTATCTCAGTGAAAACCAAAACCAATGGCCGTTTAACTGATGCGAAGCACATTCTCAAGTTTGAAGTGGATTGATCAAACAGTTGTCGAGATATCGCGTTCACAAGATGTGGGATGGACAGAAGCCAATATGGTCAATGGCAGCCATCTTGGATTACGTACCTCAGTGAAAATCAATACCAATGGTCGTCTAACTGATGTGAAGAACCTTCCCAAGTTTGAAGTCGATTGGTTGAATTGTTCTCGAGATATCGCGTTCACAAGATCTGGGACGGATGGAATCCAATATGGTCAATGGCAGCCATCTTGGATTACGTACCTCAGTAAAAATCAATACCAATGGCCGTCTGACTGATGTGAAGAACCTTCCCAAGCTTGAAGTTGATTGGTGGAATTTTTCTTGAGATATCGCATTCACAAGATGTGGGACAAACAGAATCCAATATGGTCGATGGCGGCCATCTTGGATTACATACTTCAGTGAAAATCAATACCAATGGCCGTCTAACTGATGTGAAGCACCTTCTCAAGTTTGAAGTCAATCGGTCAAATTGTTCTTGAGATATCGCGTTCACAAGATGTGGGACGGACAGAATCCAATATGGTCGATGGCGGCCATCTTGGAATACGTACCTCAGTGAAAATCAATACCAATGGCCATCTAACTGATGTGAACCACCTTCTCAAGTTTGAAGTCGATTGGTCGAATTGTTCTCAAGATATCGCGTTCACAAGATGTGGGACGGACGGACGGACGGAGGGACGGACGGAAGGACGGACGGCTAGCATTTCCAAGTCCTCCCACCACTTCGTGGCGGAGGACAATAAGAGCATCAGGGATTCATAGACGTCCATTCTTACTACCGTTAAACGGTAGTAAGAAAATGTCAAAAACTGAATATAGACAGCAAACATGAAGCTGCGCTATCCAAACCCCTCGGCTCTGAACCCCAGCTATTATAATAAGGGTGTCTCTACCAATTGATTGGCTTGTGGGAAGAAATATTTACCCATGGTATTGTAAGTGTACTTTCTTTGAAAAAAAAAAAAAGTTTTCCTCCCCTTAAATTAATTTGTTTCTTGAATAAATTGAAAGAGCTGTATCGATGTCTCACCAAAACAACAGTACACATGGCTAGATAAATACAGTACATGTATACTAAATGGCACATGTATGTCATTTCAAAACAGATTTGCAAGCATTCTTTACATTGTCTAAGAGAATAAATGAATAAATCAGTCATCCAATCAATAAATAAATGTGATAGTATACTAACATGATAATAGAAATAATATGCAAACTTAACATAGGAATTAGTGGATTTTGTTAGACAAGGGGCATAACTCTGCAAAATACTTTCGGACACGACTCATTTTCGATAGGCATCTAGTTCAGGTCAAGAGAAACAACTGTATCACGTTAGGATGTTGTATATGGAACGGTTCTGAAATTATCACAATAAGAAATCATAAATGGATTTTTATTTGTAAAAAGGGGCAGAACTCTGCAAAATATTGTCCGAGATGACTCATTTTCGATAGGCTTCTGATTTATGTGAAGATAAATAGATGTAACAAGTTTGGTTGCCATGCATGAAACGGTTCTGTAGATATCGCGGTAACGGATTTTATTAGACAAGGGGCATAACTCTGCGAAATACTTTCCGACACGACTCATTTTTGATAGGCACCTAGTTCAGGTCAAGAGAAACAACTGTATCACGTTAGGATGTTGTATATGGAACGGTTCTGAAATTATCACAATAACAAATCATAAATGGATTTTTATTTGTAAAAAGGGGCATAACTCTGCAAAATATTGTCCGAGATGACTCATTTTCGATAGGCTTCTGATTTACGTGAAGATAAATAGATGTACCAAGTTTGGTTACCATGCATGAAACGGTTCTGTAGATATCGCGGTAACGGACGGACGGACGTACGGACGTACAGACGTACGGACGTACAGACGTACGGACGTACGGACAGCCGTACATGATGACGACAATACCCCTAGGCCAAATTTGGCCGAGGGGTAAAGGCCAAATTTGGCCGAGGGGTAAAAACTCAAAAGTGTACTTTTGGACAAGAAATACTCAATGTTTTTGACGAAAACTCAATACTCGAAATGGTGCAAATCCAACTGGATTCGCGCAAGCAAAGCTTAGCTTAATGGGTGTGTTGTTCATTCAGAGAGATTTATTCAATATTTCACGGAAATTCAAATCAAATAGCTGACCTGTAATCAGAAAACTGCGAGATATCCTTTCATCTTTCTGCGAAACGAACACAAACGGAAGTGGCAGTTTTCACATGTTTTGATGACGTAATGCGCTAACTAAACCTCGGAGACCTTTGCTCGATTATTTTTTGGGAGCCTCGAATACTCTCTGTAATGGTTCCCGACTGGCGCCAAAGGTTTGAGTGTATTCTCCTTCGCTCAGCTGCTGGTGCACAGCTACCTACGTTAAACCCAACAGGCGAAAACAGTCTGTAGGAAGGAATTGAATGCGAACTCGCGGTCAGCAGACGGAAAGTACACGAGGGTGAAAATGAAACCTGGGACATTTTGGATATCATTTAGCAGATGAATTTGATTCGGATTCGTTCATAATTAGAATGACAAACAATTTTCCCTAAGACAGAACATCGGGCAAAGTAGAATCAAGCGGTAGGAAATTTATGAAAATAAAAATGGATCGTTTCTTCAGAGACATTGCCTGTATGAGACCTGTCATGAACAACAACAACAACACGGTCTAGCACTTTACGTTGAGAACACGCATTTCTTCAGAAGTCAGTTTATTTGAGGTCGAGATTTTAACTTTAACGGCATTGCATTTCTTGTTCATGTCCGTGACTCGAGAATTTTTGTTGGTCATCTTTATCTTTCACTCTAAAAACCATCATGGTATGAAATGAAAAAATGTGAGACAAAAATATCTGGAATTTCCTTATTTTTTTAATGTTGTTGCGTATCTCATATAAATCCATAGCCAACTGTTAAGCCTAGTCTTTATATAAAGGTTCATTAATAACAATTGTTTGTTTTACTGCTTTTTTTTTTACAATGCAGACAATTCCAATATTTGTTTCATATGCAATACAAAGATACAAATGAAATAAAATTAAGAGTATATATACTTACCACTTAGCAAAAATGTTTAGGTTGAATACTGTTCATCAATGGAGATAACCAATCACTCGCCTGAACTAATTTGTGCTATTTTAGATGTGCTAACCACCCTCCTCAGAATAAATGAGACAATTTCAATTTTTCCCCATTGAGAAGTTTACATCTAGTTGTGCAGTAACCAGCTCTAGTGACAATGGCAACTGGTCGCAAAATGCTTGGTTCCGCAAATTTGGATTCTTTAGATTCTCGCAAACTAAGTCACTGAGAATCCAACTGTATTCTCGCAAAATTTTGCGAAATTCTACCCCTGGAGGTGGCGGGATTTATTGACAGTTCCTTTGTTCTGAAGTTCGACGGCGACCATGCGATGGACGTAAAGTAGAAGTCCGAGTTCAAGACATCATTCTGCTTGACAGCTGCTACATCTTACCTGAAAATCCGCTGATGATGTAAGGATTTTATAGCGTCTCTTGCAAGCGTTATATGATAATTATCTTTGAATGTTTATGATAGTTTGTGATCTCTTACCGCTGTTGTTGTTACTACAAACACGAGGTCCAAGGGATTGTTTGATAAAGACGGACAGTCTGATATCTGAAGTTGTGAAGTTGATGAGAAATTACTTGATCTTCGTATTGTTATATGTACATGTACCATGTTGTCTTTCTAAGCAAGATCCAAATCTGACCTCAAACTGGCATCTGTGATCTTAAAGGTGAACTGCAAAGCTTTTAATTTTATCTAAATTGTTGCTTGTATACATCTTGTCTTATGTGACATCACTTTTATACGTTTTTGGGGCAAATATAGTTTGCAAAATTGTACTAATAACAATATTTAAGTTATCCTGTTCTAAATCCGTCTTGAAAACTTGCATCGCTTGTCTCTCTTGGTTTGTAGAACGTTATGACGTTATAGTGGTCCCCTTCATTCAAGTTTTATTCAAATGTGACGTCATGCTACGTCGGATGAATGAACGAGGACCACTATAACGTCATGACGTTCCAAAAACAACGGGAGGCAAGCGATGACGTTTTTAAAAGTTCTGGCTCTCGGTATAAGTTTTGACTTCTCATATACCCAAAATAAAACAATAACCCACAGAACTATTACCACACATAATTGTAACAACTATAGAAGTTCTTGTTTTATGACATTTTAATAGAACATTGGAAAGCTTTTCAGTTCACCTTTAAAGTTCTAACATCAGAATGTTTTGATATGAACTCTCTTGGGGATGATCCTGGTACGTGTCTTACCTCTGTTTATAAGTTGTATTTTTGTAGAATATTTTAACATCAAGACACTCATCATGCATGATCGAGATGGCATGATGGGGGGAGGGGGGTCAAACGTGAGAAAAATTGTCATTGATATGCCATGGTCTTGAAATCTATTAAAATAAGTGAGCAAGTTACAATACAGAACATGTGGGGTTTTTTCTCATTCAGATGACCATTATCCAAATCACATTAGATAGCTCAGCTTTAGTACTACAGAAACTATTTGTTCATATCTTAATTGGTAGGGTGGTAAAAACATTCAAAAACTCAATATCAACTTGTGGGTGGGCCGTAAAAACTTGGAAAAACTCAATTTGAGCATAAAAAGAACTCAATATTTTATATTGGGTAGTAAAAATTTGGACTTCTATGAATCCCTGAGCATATGTATCCTTTCTAGATCTGAAATCAAGTCAACTCGATGAAGTCACTGGCACAAACCAATCAAACAACAGCTGCACTGCAACCCCAAAACCATGCTGACAATGACTATGCAGAGACCCAAAAGCCCTGCTCAAAATAGCTGTGCTGTAACCCAAAAGCCATTTGCATAATAGATACACTGTGACTCAAAATCCAATGTGCACAATAGCTGCGCTGTGACTCAACAGCCATGAGCACAATAGCTGCACGGCTTCACCAAGTTTTTATTACCAATGCAATCAGAGGGTTCTGACAGTAGTACATGAAGAAAAGAATCCTGGGACTTTGAGCTCATGGAGAACTGAATGATTACAGCAGGGGAGGTAACTATGGTGAGGTACAATCTCAGTCCTTCTTAATCTGTCAATGATGTATCATGTTATAATGCCATCAAAACCACAAACAACAAGCTGCAAATTAGTGGCGTATGAATTTTAGACAAATTAGCCATTCGATTCAAACTAGACCAGAGGTAGAAGGTGCACAATGAAGGCTATTAAAGTACACTAACAGCCACATGTACACGCTCCTAATCTTACCCTCATTCCTGTATTATTTATATATTTAATTAGCATAGAATTAACCTGTGTTAACCTTTAAACAGATTGCTCAGACAATTGTTTAACCAAATGCAAAATTTAAGTTGCAGGTCATGCCATTCAGCCATTGTTAAATAGGTATTAAAAGTTCAACAAACACTTTAATTATCATTAAATGTTCACATGCTCATAAAACATATTCATCATGCCGGTAATAGGGCATATAATGTGGAATTAAAATGAAATTACTCTGAAATCTGTTAGCAAATAGCCCAGAACAAAAATATTTATCATATTAAATCTATATGTATGCATTTCATGCCAGTGTCAAACTATATGAACAAGAATATTACTATGATTACGGTAATTCAAGTAGACTGGATAAGGAGAACATACACATGTATGACCTTGTTATAACAATCGTGAACAATCAAGTACATGACAAGTTCTCCATCTTCCTTTTCATATACAACCTGAATGACAGCTATGCAATACATTCCTATAATGTTCTCGTTCATTGATTGTACATGTTATTCTGCCGTTATTGTCCCAGGCAATAAATCTCTGATTTTGCCGAATAATATAATAATAATATGATAATTCCAGTCTATTGTTAAGGCGGTTCCATGCAATTCTGAAAGGCTTAAACAAATAAATGATGTTTTCCCTGTAACGACCCAGAAAAAATCCAGGCAAATAGGTAGGGAAATCTTTTCTTCTTTTTTTGTCACAATTGTTTATGTAGACTTAACTGAAGATGTCTGCTGAATGATCCAAACCAAGGGATACGCAGAATATATAAATGAGTGCAAAATTCTCTCTTTTACCTCGATAGACACTTTGACTTTAAGACTAGTGTTTTTATAATGAGGTAGTCAATATATTCGTGTAGTTTTTTTTTTTTCAAAATGCAATAAAAAAATTTGAGGTTGGCACATTTTTTCCAGATAGGTCGGGTTACTGGAAACACACAATTTTTTTTTCAAACCAAAACAATATTTCCAGAAGGGGTAGCGTTGACCTTCAGAAGATAAAATTAAGTAGTCTGCATAATCTGGGATTTTGTATCGCCTACTATAATGCTGAAACCCTACTCTGCGATTAGATAGGAATTTCTTGAAATATGCATGTATTTTCATAGAAAAAGAAAAGGTAAAAAACGTTTTATATTCACACAAATTCCTCCATTTCTGGAATACATGTAATATTAAAATCTTAAAATCTAATAAAAATTGGACTTCACCAGAGTTTTCTTCATGACAGTATGACGCCAACATGACCATGATGCAAAATTACCGTGATTCTGCCAAATCAGTGGAAGGGGTCTACTCGCCTAAAAATTTGGAGAATGCATTATCCACTTCCAAAATCATCTAACTGTTCTCTTTAAAGTTCAGCTATTTTTTTTTTTCATTTGCTTTCATTAAAATATCCATATTTTGGTACGTGTGCAAAAATATGTGCAGTAGACATAAAATTGGGTTTCTCTGGCACCTGACCTTAATTCTGCTCATTGTGGTGCTAATTACTTCAAATACACCTCAAAACAACAATAATGAAGAGAAACTCAGCGATCTGACACTTTCCAAGAAATAAACTTAACTTATATGAATTTAGTCAGCTCAATATAAAGATTGTTGAGATCCGGCGGTCTTAAATCACCAATCCATATATGGACATGGAACACCGACATAACTGATTCAATGTTTGTCCTCAAATAGTGGGCTGCTAATATTGCTCCATGATAATGCCATTTGATGACACATTTTGATGCCTTTGGCAAGTTGATAAATTCATTAGCTGCTCATTAAAAATTATTTTAAGCAGTATTAAATATGCCAAATGAATTATATTTTTTCATGTGAAATTAAAAATATAGGGCTATACTTGTGGATTCATATTGTAAATGGTTTATGAGCAACCCAGCATCCACTTCAGGGTTCCAAAAGAGGCATCATACATGTATGGCATCACCATGGAGCCAAAAGTTAAAGAATCTGGAATCAAAGCCTGCATGCTGGAGAAACCTTCTCGTCAATGGGAAGAGCACATGAAAATGGATCTCCAAACTGTGCTGATAATATCCACGAAGTATTATGTGAACCGTTTCAATGGTATTGACAAGATACCATTTAATCTACAGTATTTTGAAGGGCAATAACTCAGTAAGGAGAAATGTTCTGTCAACATAAAGGGCACATGCTCATCTCTAGACTCTGCCAATAATATCCACCAAGTATTGTGTGAACCATATCGAACTACGAAGGTGTATGAGTTGCATTGGTAAGAAATATGGGCCGGTGATCATGGACAGACAGATGAACAGACAGGCAGACAAACAGACAGACAGATGGATGGACAGACTTCCATGGCTATTGCCATATCCCCATGCATATGTGCCAGGGGAATAAGAATAAAATTTACTATGGGTGAACACAATGTGTAACAAATCACATTGTAGCAGCAATGTTTTCACGGTTCTTTAAGCACAAAAAAAAATGTCCATACAATGAAATTTTGCACAGCATTTATATCTGTCCTGTGGATATTCATTCCAAAATTCTGGGGAATCAAAGAAAATCGCTAATGCCTTCCAGATTATTTCGGAAGTAGTGGCATTGGACCCTGGCTCAAAACAACAACATACTTGTGTCAGAGACTGTCTCGGTAATTCTTCAAAAAAAACCCAGAGAAATCATTGTCTGTGGCATTATTTTTTATTGGATTAGTTTAAAGGACACCCTGTATTATTTTCCTCTCCAATTATGACACCCAACAACACAACTGTTCCCATGATTCCTGTGTCCTCAACACTGTCAATTTGGCATGATTACAAATAGTGATCAGCAGCTCTTGTCCCAAGGCTGCAAATACTTATTACATCACCATCTAGCGACGAAAATGTTCTATTGCACAAAAACAGAACATCAAATCCTTTGATGTCTCGGTGTATAATCATTGCAAATCTTAATATTGCATTTTCACAGGTAGCATACAACTTACTAATATTACTCTGTTCAATTTACCTGAGCTTTCGTGTGCAATTGTTATAATTCATACAGGCCATAAATCAGCTGAATACTTCTTCTTTTAGACTTGATGATTTCACAGCCAAGTGCAGGTCAAGCAATCGAAGGTGAAATGCAAAGGTTTTCAGATTCTCCTTTTCATACTTTGGATAGGTTGAATAATATCAGAAATATCGGTCTATCTACTCAGCTTGATTGAATTTGAAGTGTTTTGTTTGGATATGGCATTTTTCTTGCTTTTTTTCTAAATAAAATATTTGTTGCTTGCCAATGCTTTTCATTAAAACTTGCTTTCCAAGATACATGTATACACTTAATAAACATAGGCAACATTGTTGCATTTCAAGAGAGAGAATTAAATTTATCGTCGCATTCAGCAATATTTCACCGAAAGAGTGATGTTGCTTTTCCAACGGTACTTTCTTTTTAAACTGATTGATGGTTTTAGGAATAATTTTCTATGCACTGTTGCTAAATGATAACATTGTCGCTTTCTCAGAGATACTTTGATACCAGCATCAATAAATAGGCCATGATTAAACATGTAGAGTCGACTGAACAAGGTAATGACTGAAGAGTGGTCTCCCTTGTCAGTCCCTTCCATATATGGCGTGTTTGCATGTACCCAGGGTGAAGTGGGTTGGCCCATAAATCATCATTTCTGGCTGTAATGGGTGGAGGATTATCTGAAAATCTGTTGGTCGGATTGGAAATATCGTCAAATATTGGCCTTCTCTTCTGTGCCATCTCCATTGCTGGGCTGGGAAAATCAATAGCTGAATATCCATACAGACACATTTCACCAAGTGCCACGCTACTGTAATCAAACACTGCAACCCAGCGAGTTCACCACATGCTGCGATAGCAAGATTGAAAGAGAACTTTATTTTATTATAGCTTCTGAAACCGATGTATAGCCAGCATCAGCTATTCAATTAATGTAGTGAAATCCCGGAGGGCCAGCAGCGCGGTCAAATCCCAACCTCCGATAAGAGAGACTTAAGTGACGAAACGTCAGCACATGCGCAGTAAAAAAAGCAGATTGGTGATAGCCCGAGTTTGAGATCTGGGATTCAAGGATCTATCATGCTTAATTTAGTATGCAGCGAATGTAGCACTGGCACTCGGGGTCAAAATTCATGTTGTTACTACTTCGACTGATGATTTTTCCTACAAATTTCATTGATCTGCCCATTCCTTAGAGAGGAGTGACGGCGGCAACATGGCAATCCTACAAAACAGGCCGGTAATAAAAGCGCAGATCATATTATAGTCAGCCAGGTGGAGACAGTTTTGTCTGATTGGTTTTTCCCAGAGATTGTCGGTCAAAAGCAAACCTTTAGTTTGATCAAGTTGCTTCAACAGTTCCTTCAATGGCTGTAAATGGTTTGAGAAAGCAATGCGGATGACGTCACGGTGAGGCAGCCTTCAAGAATAGCAGCCACAATGATGGCTCGGCTAATCGATCACTAACTCAATATCTGTAATTGTTCACAGTAACCATGTTGACAGAGTTTCCAAGGAAACCCGGTGTAACAATATCTCCCTGCTTACCTGTTATTAACGGTATATAATAGCCATCTAATAAGAGTAGGATCTAAACAACACACATACACCTATTGAATACCATTAATGAGCCTGTCTAAGTGAAGCTCACTGCCTGACAATCTCCAATGTGAGACCAGGAAATTAAAGGCCATGGTTAATGACTAAATCTCTATAGATCTCCCATTCTGAGACAGACCCTTGCAATTATCTTTTGTTTCAGCATCATTCTTAGATTTCTGCTCTGATCACAGATAAAAGAGCGAGACATATAATACTACCCATCTTTTTATCAATATATATGTATGACAAATTGGAGAAGCCTTGCTTTTCTGTTTCTTCATATAGAGCCAACCATCTCTGAACACTGCCATAAGAACATTGATTATTGCGTCAGATTACAATATTAATATTTCATTCTTAAACAATATTCCTCATAACTGTATCCTCCATGCCCATTAACCCTATCTGGCCTGTGTTTTTTGGGACCTATCCGGGCCTGGGCATTTCCCCCCCCCCCCCTAAATATTTTTCTTACCCCTTGCGTTATGAGGCTGAAACTTACCACACTATACCCTTGGGTCGGGCTCTGCCCGGAAATGTAAAAAAATCCAAGATAGCCACTTTGATGACATCACAGTGACGTCATATTCAAATTTTCAGTCAGATTTTTTCAATTTTTTGTTTACATGTTTTCTTTGGGAAAACTGCATGATAAATTAGTAATTAATAGTCTGATGTGAAATAAAATAGATTTTGCCTAATTTCCCTCAATGAAAAGCATGAATTTTGAAGAAAAATGATGAAAACAGCACTTTTCTGGAACCCCACATGGCCGCCATCTTCAATTTATCCATGATCCGCTACGGGGGGGGGGGGGGGGGGAATAATAGGCTCAAAATGACCCCAATATGATAAACTAAAAAGTCAAGGAGGGTCAGCTTTCATTTTCTTGTCGTTACGGAGATAGAGGAGAAAGTTTTGTAGGGCCCCCCCCCCCCCTCTCCAGGTCGGGTAGGGTTTACAGTCTCAGGAAAGTCAGCCTTGAATACAATGTAAGAAGGTGCAGGAACTATTGTCTGTCCACTCTTCTTAAGTCATCTACTTTGGAGCCTGTCAAAAATCAACAGCTGCCACTTTGTAAGTTTTCTCTTTCGCAGCATGTACATGTATAACAAACTGAAATCTACAGAATGACAACATTTCTCCATGATAGTTATAATCCATCATGTTTCAAACAAATAATAATCACCCTATACTATCAAACATCAGTACATGAAACAGGATTATGGCATTTTATATGGAGAAAAGTTATTTAAAATGGGTGAAAGAATATGAATATCCTGGATATATGGTGGTTATTCTATAGATTAAAGTTTGTTTTAAACGATGCAAACAAGAAAATTTATGCAGAGCCAAGCTTTGATTTTGCTAAAAGCTCCAAAGTAGATGAATAATTAAAACGAACTGAAATATTAATGTATGAAACTGGCCTGTGCTATAATATTTTCTCAGGTAACCCATTGCAGATTATCTTAATCAGACAATAGGTAACCTTCTGTTAACCTGCACTGGCTGGTGCTTCAGGATTAAGATTATCCCACATAACATGCTCAGTTGTTTTATTGCTGGATAATAGAATTGTCACTCATTATAATGCTGAAGTTGAGGGACAAAACATTTCTGCACATAGGTGAGTCGCACAATAGCTAACGTCGCTTTCAACAATGTTTTAATCATATCATGTAATTTGGGTTCTCTCTTCACACCAGGGAACCCCACGGGTGGGGTCTTATTTAAATTCCTAACCCGACAGGTGCCTCAGGTAGTCTCTCTTATGACAGGCTGTCTGAGGAGCAGACACACTTATATTATTACCCCCGGGAGCCCCACAAGTTACAGATATATAATGGGAACAGAACAGTGTCCATGCTATACTGAAAGCCCCCTTTATAATTATAAGGAGGGATAAATGTATGATGGCTAAGTTATAGTAGGTTTTGCATACTTGGGATGTTTTGATTTATTCCTGAAAATTCTGTGGCAGTAGCAACATTGTTTTCTGTGATGAGCCCCCTACCTGAAGTTCACCTCTGTGTGAGTCCCATGCCAGAAGCTCACCTCTCTGTGTTGACCCCCTCCCCCCCCCCCCTCTCCTACCAGAGGCTCACATCTCTGTACTGAGCCCTCTACCAGAGGCTCACCTCTCTATGCTGAGCCCCCTGCCTGAGGCTTAAATCAATGAGAGTCCCCTGCCTGAGGTGCACCTCTGTGTTGAGCCCCATGCCTGAGGCTCACATCTCTGTGTTGACCCCCCTACCAGAGGCTCACCTCTCTGTGCTGAGCCCCCTGCCTGGGCTTAAATCAATGCAAGTCCCCTACCCGAGGTGCACCTCTGTGTTGAGCCCCATGCCTGAGGCTCACCTATCTGTTTTAAGCCCCCTACCAGGAGCTCACCTCTCTGTGTTGAGCCCCATGCTGGAGGCTCACTTCTCTGTGCAAGTCCCTGCTTGAATTGATGAGCCCCAGCCCGAAGCTCAACTCTGTTTTAAGCCCCCTGTCTGAAGCTCAACTCTGTGTGAGCCCCCTACCTGAGGCTCTCCTCTCAGTGTTGAGCCCGCTGCCTGGAACCCCCTCTCTGTTTCGAGCCCCCTGCCTGAAACTCAACTCTGTGTGAGCCCCCTGCCTGAGGTTCACCTCTCTGTGTTGAGCGAGAACAGGCTAACCTCTCTGTGCTAACCCCCCTGCCTCAGCAGGCTCACCTCTCCAACATTCCAGTCAATATGTCATAGTACTGATCCCAGTGTACATTGTACTGAACCACAGTAATGTTAAGGTACATGTTCTGATTACATCAATTACTAGTATTTCCTTACCTAACAATCACTATAATGGAGACAAAACAGCATACAATAACTTTTTAACAGAGACCCAAGCCACTCGTGTGAGCATTGACTAAAGTCACAGTGTGATGATAGAGAGATGAATACAAGATTGGTACACAAGACCGAGACAAGATACACTATTTATACAGATCTCATTCTCTCCATATACAACATAGATTTACCTGGATTACTGCCAATTAGGCTTCTCAGTCTTCTCCACACTCAAGAATGTTCAACTCCAGGTGGGATTATGTACACAAGTAACATCAAATTACCCAAGTATCTCCCCCCTCCAAATGTGCACAGTTTGCACTACAAGTACCTAAAAGAAATGCTTCACTCAATTCAAATATGCTTCTATTGTGAAGGTTTGTACGTAACAATACAGTGTGTCAACTATTTCTTGACACTGCATGAAGACAGGAAAGTATTACTTTATTCATCTCTTCATCTCATTCTCCTGAGCATCTGTATGCTGCCACCAAATAACGTCGCACCAACATCACATAGAATTCTAAATATTGTTCTAAATAATAAGTTCAAGGCCTCTCATGTCGTCAAAATCAAAGGGCAGTGAAAAGATGGAATATAGATTTTTAGGTGAGCATACTATTAACACTGATCGTATGAACACATTCCACCATTGTATTAGATCATGCGGTACTCCATTTTAACAATTGACACCTCATTGTGGAATTCGTGTTATGCCAATGTGCAAATGATGCTTTAATCCTTAAAGGAGTACTTACCTAATGTAATATAGGTTCCTATTACAAAAGTTAGACTCTTAAAGAAATATAACCAACTATTTTATTGTCGTTGGGGGCGATAACCTATTATTTTATTACAATTTGTGAAGCCATGTTTCTCCTTTGACGTCGACGTGGGCGCCGCCATGTTGCCTGTGGGATGACGTGATTGATGACGTCAGCATTCAGGACAACGTCACGGCTAACGCTTGATCCAGGGACCTTCCAACTACGGACATATGAACTACTCTGGGTCTGAGTTTCAATTCGAGGAAAAAACTGGCGCGGCAACTCACACGGGGGTAATTCCTAAAAGGAAAGTGGTTTAGGTTATCTCCGACAACTGAAGAATTCCTTCTCCAAGTTTTTCAGCGGAGAGTTTCCCGATTCAATTTGGACAAAATTTGAAGCTGATCGGTAAACTAAAAGAGCGTTCTCTGCAATTGTCCAGTGATTTGAGTTGAACGACGATGCTTTTAAGTTCGTAAACATTTTCATGATTACACTTGAACAACTAAAATCAACTAGAACGGCAGTGGATTTACTGGGTTCCTTCTCGTATGAATTATCAGCATGATCAACACGATCAACCTTAAGTCTCCATGACGTTGTGACGTTTTTAGATGAGTATAAACTTACTTCCGCTCATCTAAAAACGTCACGCAGTGGTGCAATGGCGGCGCCCAGTGCACGCCGTGGCGAGCAACAAAATATTTAATATTTCTTTTATTTCGCATTTTATCAACATAAGTTTTATATAATAAGATTTGAAATGCGAGTGCTGATAAATATAGTCACACTCAAAAATAAGGTAAGTACTCCTTTAATATGGTGTCATCAGTTCTAACAGCTTCATTTTCTTGCAGCACTAGCTGCGGCAAATATGGCACCACTTGGATGCTCTGGAATATGACACAGAAATTGTCAGTGGCAGAGATAGTTGGTATAATTTATTTTTAACTAGAAACCTTTACAATAAGTGTATTTGAATGAAGTGAAGCATTCCTTTAAATCTCCACCTGGTATAAGCGGGTTTTGACGAGTTGTGTTGATCACCATGTAAGCGTGTTTTGACAAGTGTTCGCCTAAGCCATGAAGACGGATTTTGACATGTCACTGAGTTTCCATGTGAGGGAATTTTTTGGGGGTTTTTTTGCGTTTACTTTGAGTAAAACCTAATTAAAACTGGGTGTTTCTTTGCTAAGGTGCTACCATTTAATGGTAAATGCAAGCCCTATTTCCATCAGATTTTTGTGTTATAAATTTTGAGGAGAGAACAATAAATATGGTTCCACAACTTGCTTTGACAACTGTTCAGATACATTCTATAATACGGAAGGCAGTTGTGAAAGTTAATTACTAAAAAAGATTAAAATCTAATCATAATGGGCTGTTTTCTTGCATTTTGACTGTGACATGCTTTTACCATACTACCTTTTGATTGTGTTATTTGCCATCAAACATTCAGTTGAATAAATGTTTAGTGGTGATCACACAAAATTGATACCAAAACTATGTTTCTATGTACAATTTAATGTTCATATCAACTCATTTATCAAAAAAATATGATTTCTTTAATATTTCTGGTCGGACTAACATTGTCTGTCCTCTCTGGCCATGGCATCTTTATGCTGGAAAACTGTTGAACCAGATGGACAAATTACTACCAATTTCATCAAAATGTTTGTACTTGTAACTGAAGTGAGTCAAATTTGATCTACCTTAGTTGGGTTGAAGAAAAAATACATTTTAATAATCAAGTTAATATTGTCTGTCCTATGTTCATCCGACCACAAAGTGGTCTAATTCTCCAAATATTGCATGGCTCAATAATGACAAGTGTTCAATGCCATCTGACTTTGTCCATTGACATCACTTATGGGTAATACTTTGTTAATGTTAACCTGAGAACTCACAGACTTAAAAATAAATGTGTCTGTCCTTGTGTTGGACGAACCAAATTTGTGTTACAGGCGACACCTAATGCTCAGATAAAACAGTGTTCAAGCTGTTGAGAGACAAATTGACTTATCATCTGGCATTCATGAACATGAATTTTGTCATTTGCAAATCATTTAAAAACATTACCAATCTTTTTGTCAATAAGAATACAGAATATCGCCAATTTATGTTGGTTGGACTAACAGAAGACAGACATGTTGGACTAACATAAGACAGACAGGTTGGACTAACATAAGACAGACATGTTGGACTAACATAAGACAACTTTTGTTGAACCAGGGGAATAGATGGATTTCCTTTATCATTCTCAGTGGCAAATCTCAGTTAACAACTTTATATGAATTATTATCTAGCTGAAAATATTCGGAGGCATTCATATAGGATGCAATT
>JAVTVY010045866.1:0-20884 GCA_036873755.1 Hanleya hanleyi
ATCATAGTTCTGCCATTTCTCCAGATAATTATATTTCAAATTAGGTCAATCCAATATGGCTGCCAAAGCTTTTGACTAATCACCATCTTGTCACTGTACTGCATATGTATGCAACATATGATGCAAGAGCATTTGGAGTTATCAGTACAGACAGTAAAGGGCTTAAATATACGTGTGCATCATTTTTCAGCCTACATGTATATATGAGTGTAACCCATCAAAACATTGTATTAACTAGAATTTGACCTACCTTGATGAAATAGTACATTTTGATGAAGTTGAATAGGCTTCAATAAAGTACTGTAGTGTACATTTGAACAGCCAAGCCATGATCCCTGCAGAAATTGCAATAACTAGAACTTGACCTTGATAAAATATGCCAAGGTCAATGATATGGTTATCCAGCTGATGGCTGATAGGAGCAATTATTGTCTGGATCCGATTGGGTGAAAACTATGGTGGCTATCTTTAATTTGTGCGAAACCATTAATCTTGTGTATCTAAGATACCATTTCGCTGTTCAGTGTGAAACGTGGCATAGATCATCGATACATTTCAAGGAATGACCGAGGTATGATAGCACTCCATTTCCAGGTAACAGGCTGCATCTTCAGTCTGTCCCCGAGTGGTCTCGAACTCACGACCTTCGTGACAATAGCCGAACCGCTCCATCCATTCAACCACGGAATCACTCTACAAAAGACTGTCTTTAAAGTCTATTTATACTTCGCACATGCGCTTGTTTTACCTAGAAAAACTATGTCGTCATCTGGTTTGTCTCTGGTAATTCCTGCTGGGTCATTCCATGAAAGGGGGGTACCAAAGTGTGACATGAAAACCAATTTTGAAAAGATGTCAATTCCTGGCTGCACTAAGTCAGTGATAATATTGATACAGAGATGCGGAAAACATAAGAAAACGGATAATATTCCACAATTTGGGAGAAAAATAAAATAATGAAGTTGCGCGTGTAACGAGGACACCAAACTATATGCAAAATTCACCACATAACATGTTAATTTAAGTGTCAAATAGAATAAAAACATGAGCAAATTGTTAGAATATGTAATCCTATTCTTAGTGAGCATATTTATAGTGGCTTAGCAAAAAGATCGTGACACGCTGGACCAAAGCACCAAACTTGGCACATCCATCACTTGAGGCATACACAACAATATCAGAAGGGGTGCCCATCACTTTGAATCATGTGACGCCCTCTGGCCCCCAAAAGGGCATTTAACCCTATCTGGCCTGGGCTTTTTGGGACCTGTCGCGGCCTGGGGGCCATTCTCTTACCCCTTGAGCTAGGAGGCTGAAACTTACCACACTATACCCCTGGGTCAAGCTCTACCAGCAAATGTAAAAAAAAAATCCAAGATGGCCTCTCTGAAGACGTCACATTGACGTCATATTTCAAAAACCGCATTTTTTGGTCAATTTTTCGGTCAGATTTTCCGAATTTTTTATTTATGCAATTTCTCCGCAAAAACTGCATGATAAATTAGTAAATATTAATGTGATGTGAAATAAAATAGTTTTCGCCCACTTTTCATCGCGGAAAAGCAGAAATTTTGAAGGAATATGACAAAAACATAAATTTTCTGGTACCTTGAATTTACCCATGATCCTCTGCTCGGGGGGTTATGCAAATGGGCTCAAAATGACCACAATATGATAAACTATAAAGTCACGGGGTTTCAGCTCTCTGTTTTTTGTCGTTCCGGAGATAGCGCAGAAAGTTTGATAGGGGGGGCATAATGTCCCCCCTCCAGGCCAGGTAGGGTTAAGGGGAAATATTACCAATTAAAAAATAGATAGTTTACCAATATCTTCATTATTTTCATTATCCTTGAGGCTAGGAAGCTAAAACTTGCCATACTATATCTAGGGTTCCAGTGCTACCAGAAAATGTAACAAAATTCAAGATGGTCTCTATGATGATGTCACGGTGACGTCATATTATAAAAATAAACCTTTTTTTTTTATTAATACACCGATTTTGAAGAAAATACTACCAAAACAGGTACACCACCGTTTCGTCAAATCTGAATTTACACATGATGCTCTTTTCCGAGAATAAAAAACCCCTAATTTGATTTGTTATATAGGCACAAAGTGCTAGCTTTAAAAAGTTGAGAGCCCCAGAGAAAAGTTCATTGGGAAAACAGGGGGGGGGGGGGGCTGGATCTGAATCCACCAATAACAATTGAACACAGGATCCTCCCCTTTCAGTATCATTTTTCTTACAGTGTACATGCACAACCGGCATATAATTAGAGTAATGCACGGGTGCTGAACCATGCACATAAATATGTAATGGTCTTGGCACCCAGTGGAATATATTAGATGTAGTTTTAGACACCTTCCCCCCCCCCCTCCCCCCTCCCCCCAAATCTGCCTCAGAACCTGAAATCGTCCTAATCACTCCCAAGCATGTCAGTGTTGATGGATAGAAGTATAGAAGTACACGTGTTATTTTAATGTTGATTTTATGTTCCTGCCCCTCAATGGGCGTTAAATGCACTTTCCGATCCCTCTTCTGTGTCTGTTCACTCTCAGATCCCTTTAGCTATCCTGAAAATGTCTGACATCCTATTGACTAAAAAAAAAGATTACGGGACCCTATTTTCGCCCTTCATAATCCCACAGCCATTCTGACAAAGGCCCATGAACATTTGACCAAAACTGTGGCCATTCGATATAGACCAGTGGTATAACATGTAAATTGTATGTTGCGTGTTCCCGGTCAGCTATTCATCTCTCAAACTTGAAAGTAGAAGGATTTAAATTGGAGCGATAAGCAAAAGGTGGGAGAATTTGACGACGTCTGGCGACTAAAAAGTAACCATATAACTCAACAGGAAAGCTTCCCTCAGCACCAAACATGCAGTCCCGAGAATACGGTGGATTCTCGGATGTAGCCTTAGTATCTCAGCCGCGCATTTATTGTAGCGGTTCATGTGGAGATTATGAAATATCCACACGGCCCCTAGCACCGGCTTAAGCAGAATTAGATACGCTAGCTCGGGTGCTGTGATGACAGATCAGCTCAAACAAATAACTCATCGAATGTTCATGGGTGAGCATTGAGGACGTCTGATGGAGTAAACGCTTCAACATGAGGTAAACCTAGTAAATGCAAGAATAACCCAGAAAAACTAACCTGGCCAGCCTTGAGCATGTCCAGCTTTTTTCCCTCATTTTACGAGATGGAAAGCTGAATCGTCAAGTTTTACATGCAAATAGGGGCGATTGTTTCCTTTTACACAGGCGATTATGTAAACCTAATTGGTTTAGGTGGTTTCAGCCACCCCACTTCCTTCTAAGAGAATTTTCCCCTGGTGATCCAAAATGAATAAACGTTGAGAGCTGTAACTTAGCGCAGTTATAGCTTATGATATTGAAGTTATTTTGAGCCTGTAGCATAATACTCAGAGCAGAGCATCATGAGTAAATTGAAAATGGATGATATTAGGGTGTAACTGGAAAGTTCTGTTTTCCTCGTATTCCTTCAATATTAACCCTACCTGGCCTGGGCCCCCACCAAATATTCTGCGCTATCTCCGGAACGACAAAAACTGGAGAACTGAAACTCCGGGACTTTATCGTTTATCATATTGGGGTCATTTTGAGCCTATTTACATGACACCCCGAGCAGAGGATCATGGGTAAATTCAAGATGGCGGCCACGTGGGGTACCAGAAAATTGATGTTTTTGTCATATTTCTTCAAAATTTCTGCTTTTTCCGCGATGAAAAGTGGACAAAAACTATTTTATTTCACATCACATTAATATTTACTAATTTATCATGCAGTTTTTGCGGAGAAATTGCATAAATAAAAAAAATCGAAAAATATGACCGAAAAATCGTCAGGAAAATGGTTTATTTTTGGAAAATGTTGTCATCATGGCTGCCATCTTGGATTTTGTGACATTTTCTGGTAGGGCTTGAACCAGTGATACAGTGTGGCAAGTTTCAGCTTCCCAGCCTTAAGAATAATAAAAATAATGAAGCTGTTGGGAGGCTAACTATTCTTTGAATAGCAATATTGCCCCCCAGATGCCCTTTTGGGGGCCAGAGGGCATCACAGAGCTCAGAGCAACGGGCACCCCTTCTGATATTGTTCTATATGTCTCAAGTGATGGGTGTGCCAAGTTTGGTACTTTGGTCCAGCGTGTCACGATCTTCCCAAAATATGGCCCTAAGCCACCTCACTATTAGTGGCATTGACTGCCTCAATCCAATCAAGTGGTGCGTGTAACATGGACACCAAAAATGGCTTCATGTCCTTTCGCATACGTCGTGTGAAATCACCATACTAGGTCACCATCATACTCTAGACTTTACCATCAAACTGATCATGGCACATGAACATTTTGTATGCAAGACTGGTCTTAGTTTCACTTTCTTTCTTCTGGAATCAACATTTGTTTGTCACACATGTAACGAAGTGGCAAACGTAACTGTTCAGGACGCGAAATAGCCCAATGCTACTTACCCGCTATTTTTTGCAATTGCCTCATTATATGACACCTACTCTAAAGTGGCTCCACCAGCCATGTCACAAATTTTGGGTTCCATTGCTGCACATTGTAATTCATGCCAAAAAAAAAAGAGTAAAATATGCCGAGGGTGGTGCGTGTAATCACATGAAAGAGGACACGAAAGCGAGACATAAAAGTATATTCCAACTACAGCTATTACGGACACATCGAAATCCTGTCATATTTGGATCGATAATAGACAAGATTAGCCCAGCTCAAGAATAGTTTTGAATGACCACTGAATGACATTTTCTTTGTGACAGGTAAGAGGTAAGGTAAGTAACAAAAGAGGACACCAAGCGTTACACGCGCAACCTGAATTTTGAGGGTTTCATGCATCCAGAATCTGCATTTAAGGGTGACTGATATGAAATAAACTAAAATAAATTGAAAGACATGAGCCAGATCGATACTTTAAGTTGTTTTATTGGTCAAATTTATTAGCAATTCATGCACACAGTGCAAACAAAAGCATCAATGTTTGCAATGTTTGCAATGTCACATTTTTGGGGTCCGTGGGTGTCCTCATATATGCTGACACCGATGGTCCTCCAAAAGTAATGGCTGTACATATATGTTATCTTATGTACATCTACTTGTATCTGGCATTAAATAGGAATAAATGTTTTTAAAATCAGTGTAATATTTTAGAAAATTCACTGGTTTTAAGTTTGAGTGCTTAAAGGTGATCCCATTTCATGGAATGACCCTGCTCTCCTCCCCTGCATACCGCTCTTCAGTGTCGGAGGGAGACTTGAGTATGCAGTAAACCCACCAAGAGAAATATCAACCAGTTTAATATTGAATAAGCTGAAAGTTTCTTAGCATAGATTATTACCTCATTTCGGTATGATTCCATACCTGCAGGGGAAACCTTGGCGGCCATCTTTAATTCATGCAAAATCTGTAATGATGTACATCTCTGAATGACTGAGTTAGGGGTTTAACAGGCAGATCCGTCCTGTAAGACACATACAATAGGTGACTACATGTGGGGAACCATTCAACCAAGGAGTGAAAAGGGCCAAGAATATTGCACGCAAAGTGATGCCGATTGAAGTTGTCTTAAATGACGGGTTTGCCGTTTAACATCGTGCGGAATCACTCTACAAGAGACAGTCTTTAAAGTGTATTATACTTCACACATGCGCTTGTTGTACCTAGAAGAACTATGATGTCATCTGGTTTGTGTTTGATTGTTCCTACTCTTCTCCCCTGCACATCGCTCTTCAGTGCCGGAGGGAAACTTGAGAATGCCCTGGCAGCAAGCGAAATATCAACCTCTTTAATACTGAAAAGCTAAAAGTTTCTTAGCATAGATTCTTAGCATATGCTCTCATACCAGTGGAGGGGTTAAACCTTGGTCGCCATCTTTAATTTATGAAAAATCTTTGATGATGTGTATCTCTGAGTGAGCGAGTTAGGGGTTTAACATAGCGTTCAACACCTTGGAGGCCATCTTTAATTTATGCAACATCTTTAATGATGTATATATATCTCTGACTAAGTTAGGGGTTTAACGTCGCATTCAACACCATTTGGGTCATATAGCGATGAAATAACTATCTGCGATATGGTTAGCAGATCATGTGTGACTATCCATGTACAGCCATCATGTAGAGGAAATTAAACTTCCCCTTGTGGCAACAGACATGGTACAAAACTCGTGCTGCTCACCCTATTGGGGGCCATTTAAGTGTTCTATATGAAAGTTGAATAACCAAATCAGTTCCTCTGAGTGGCAGGAAGGATGGGCAGCCATGTTTAAGTTATGCAAAATCATTTATGATCTCTATCTCTGATACTGTTGAAGAAGAATTATGATGTCATCTGGTTTGTGAATTAATAGTTCCTGCTCTTCTCTCCTGCATACTGCTCTTCAGTGTTGGAGGGAGAGTTGAGTATGCAACCCAGCAAGCCAAATATCAACCGCTTTACTAAAAGTTTCTTAGCATAGTTTTTTACCTTATTTCGGTACCTTGGTGACCATCTTTAATTTATGCAAAAACTTTAATGATGTATTTCTCTGGTACCATTTAAGTGTTCTATACGGAACTTGGTATAAAGCATCGATGTATCAAGAGACTTGTAATGAAGAAATTACATGAGTTCCCCTGAGTCGTGGGAAGGATGGACAGCGATCTTTAACTTATGCAAAAGGCGGATTCCACGTAAAACTATACCACTTTCCGTCAAATTGTCCGTCTCACCGGAAAATGACGTTTGTAACATTAATACAAAGCTGCGCATCTGAAAACCCCTCAGCTCTGGGTACATTCTTAATGTATTCAATTTGAACCAAGATGTCAGGAACACCAAGCAGTCAAGTCATAAATATACAGATTATCAAAAATTTTGCAATTAGAAATGACCCCTAAGGTTTCCATTTAATCAGAGAAACCGGTATTCATTACATAAGTTTCTTGATGCATCAATGGTGTATACCAAATTTTACATCGAGCATTTGAACGGTATCAGAGATAGAGATCATTAATGATTTCGCATAAATTAATGATGGCCGCTCATCCTTCCCGCCACTCAGAGGAACTGATGTGGTTATTCATTGAAAGTCCCTTGATGCATTGATGCTGTATACCAAGTTTCGTATAGAACACTGAAATGGTATCAGAGATATACATCATTAAAGATTTTGCATAAATTAAAGATGGCCACCAAGGTTTCCACCCAATCAGAGAAACCAGAACTGTCATTTGTCGTAAGTCTCTTAATTCATCGATGATGTATACCAAATTTTACATTGAGCACTTGAACGGTATCAGAGAACGAGATCACTAATGATTTTGCATAAATTAAAGATGGCCGCCCATCTTTCCCTCCACTCAGAGGGACTGATGTGGTTATTCATTGCAAGTCTCTTGATACATCGATGCTGTATACCAAGTTTGGTATAGAACACTTAAATGGTATCAGAGATATATATCATTAAAGTTTTTGCATAAATTAAAGATGGCCATCAAGGTTTTCGGTCAATCAGGTCCCGATTCAAAGTATCTGGATGTATCGATGATGTATACCAACTTTCATATAAAACAATTGAATGGTAACAGAGATATGTATCATTATCGATTTCGCATAAATTAAAGATGGCCTCCAGGATTTCCAGCTAATCAGAAAAGCCCGTTTAGTAATTCATTGAAAGTTGCTTGATGTATCGATGATGTATACCAACTTTCGTATTGAACAATTGAATGGTTTCCATTTTGCATAAAATTAAAGATGGCCGCCAAGGTTTCCACCCAATCAGGTCCCAATTCAATAGGCTTCTGGTCCTTGACTAGGTAAATAAGCATACCAAATTTGGAATTCAACAGTGGAACCGTTTTCCGGCTATCTCGCTCACGTACGGACGTATGGACAGACGGACGTACAAGACGACGACAATACCCCATGGCCAAAATTGGCCGAGGGGTAAAAATGTTTAAAAACTGACTCTGTGTCTTGTACTGTGTTTGGTAAACTCACAAATGTTGTGTAACGTATGCATATCTGAATATAAACAGGTTTTCACTGCACATATCTTATCTGCAGTATAATAGAGAGACAAAAATGTAAATGTTACTAATGTCATTTGTTCTAATGTCATATGTCCGTCCAACTTTTTTTACAATATTCACCACAAAACAATTAAATTATTCAATTAAAGATTTACAGTGGTACTAGCTTGACCTTATTGAGATATATGTACCATTGCCAGTGTATTAAGTACCAATACATCAATACTATGAGCATTTGAAAAAGGTTTCTAATGTAATTTCCGTCCAACTCCCTTGACGGAAATGACATTAGAACTTTTTTGAAAAGGCTCAATATTACAGCATGGGTGACGACATACACTGACAATGGTACAGATATGCTTGGCCTAATTCCACTGAGCATATGCAAGTGCTTCTGTTATAAGAAATTTCTTGTACATTTCTTGAAATAGATTGTGACGGACAACTGACATTAGTAACACAAATGTTATTTGTGTTTTGTTCTGCTAAACTAAAAACTGTACAAATAATTCATAGGGGCACTTGTTTATTTTCATCGTATGCAATTCATTGACACATTTTAGATAATAAGGTACAGGGAACTTTGTTTGTTTATGATGTCTTCCAAGTTATTGGTGTTACTAATGCCATATTCCGTCAAGGACGGACAGAAATGGGAGTTATAGTGGTACAGTTTTGCGTGGAATCCGCCAAAATCATTTATGATCTCTATCGCTGATACCGTTCAAGTGCTTGATGTAAAATTTGGTATACCTCATTGATGCATCAAGAGACATAGGATGAATGACAGAAGTTGTTTCACTGATTGGGCAGAAATCTTGGCAACCATGTTTAATTTATGCAAAGTAATTAATGATCTATATCTTTGGAAACGTTTAAGTGTTCATTTATGAAACTTGGTAAACATCATCGATGCATGAAGAGACAACGAATGACAGAACCAGTTTTCTCTGATTGTTCGGAAACACACTTGGTGACCATTTTGAATTCATTCAGAATCATTAAAGATCTATATCTAATAATCCCTGGTTACTGTTGATGCACTATCGACTGTAAGCTTATGCTGTGATTTAAAATGAGCAGAAGAGAAAGTATCTGGGAAAGTTACGCAGTTACGTGGAGATTAAGAGAAAGGATTCAGGGCTGAAGTTATGCAGTTACGCTAAGGCCATTGTCACATGATTGGATGATCAGCCCTCATCTACATTTGAGGGCAAATAATTAAAATATATGAGGGATTTACATTTTCATGGGTAATATTTACTCATTTTCTTCAAATTCGTATACAACTTGTTTGCAATTTAATAATTAATAATAATGAATTTTTAGCATCTATCATGCGTATTTAAAAAATCAAGGTACCGTAATGCTAAACCGTGATCGTGCAAGATCTATGGCGCTACGTTTCGTCACATGTGTCTAATTCCGCTTAACCCGGGGCTAGGGGCCGTATGAGCCCATGTACTTCAAGATCCTCATGGTACTCATATGAACAGTCACAATCAAAGCGTGACTGAGGTACATTATTTTTAGATGACGACTCTATAACGAATATTATGGATTAAGAATACTGATCAGCGATACGGATTTGATATTTTGGAACATCATGATGTCTTGCCGGTATCATTGAAAACTGTTGACCGCTTCTCTCTTGCAGGAAACAAGCCTATGTTTATGTATACTTTTGTCTTTTTGAATTTGGTGCTAATACTGTTATATGGAAATGGAATAGGTCTTTGGATTATGGACGCGGATATTCTCTAATGGACGACGGCTGGATTATGAATGACGGACTAGACGCTTGTAATAATGGCCTAACATAAAAGGGATTTAGGGCTGGAGTTACGCACTTACGCCAAGAAGGGAGAGGATGGATTTATCCCTAGACCCAGTTACACAGACAAATAAGGCAAATTCTCTGACGAAGTTACGCCGTTATGCTGTCCCAGAGAGAGGTCCACAGCTGGAGGTACGCAATTACATTGACAAAATAGAAAACCAGTTACGCTGTCACAAACACAGATCTACACCTGCAGTTACGCAGCGAAAAGAGAGAAAGGGTCTGATGAAGTTACGCATTTACGCTGAGTAAAAAATAATGGTCCATCAATGATATTACGCACTTACGCCATCACAGAGAGAGGTCTGCACCTGGAGTTACGCAGTTACGCTGTTAGAAGAAGAGCAGTTTCGCTGACAAAGAGAGATAGTGTCTAATGAAGTTACACAATCACAGAGAGGTCTATATCCCCAGTTTAACGCAGTTACGCTGTGGAAAGAGAGAAAGAGTCTGACGAAGTTACGCATTTACGCGGAGTAAAAAGAGATGGTTCATCACTGAAATTATGTGGTTACGCTGTCACAGATAGAGACCTACACCTGAAGTTACGCATTTACGCTGTTAGAAAAAGAGCAAGGATTTATCCCTGGACTTATGCAGTTACGCTGACAGAGAGAAAGCCTCTAACGAAGCTACACTGTCACAGAGAGGCCTATACCTCAAGTTACGCAGTTACGCTGCAAAAGGAGAGAAAGGGTCTGATGAAGTTATACGCATTTACGCTGAGTAAAAAATAATGGTCCATCAGTGAAATTACGCACTTACGCTGTCACAGAGAGAGGTCTACACCTGAAGTTACGCTGTCAGATAAAGAGCAAGGATTTATCCCTGGACTTACGCAGTTACGCTGACAAAGACAGAAAGCCTCTAACAAAGCTACACTGTCACAGAGAGGCCTATACCTGGAGTTACGCAGTTACGCTGCAAAAGGAGAGAAAGGGTCTGATGAAATTACGCATTTACGCTGAGTAAAAAATAATGGTCCATCAGTGAAATTACGCACTTACGCTGTCACAGAGAGAGGCCTATACCTCAAGTTACGCAGTTACGCTGCAAAAGGAGAGAAAGGGTCTGATGAAGTTACACATTTACGCTGAGTAAAAAATAATGGTCCATCAGTGAAATTACGCACTTACGCTGTCACAGAGAGGTCTACACCTGTAGTTACGCAGTTACGCTGTTAGAAGAAGAGCAGTTTCGCTGACAAAGAGAGATAGCCTCTAATGAAGTTACACAGTCACAGAGAGGTCTATATCCACAGTTACGCAGTGGAAAGAGAGAAAGAGTCTGACGAAGTTACGCATTTACGCTGAGTAAAAAGAGATGGTTCATCACTGAAATTATGTGGCTACGCTGCCACAGAGAGAGAGCTACACCTGAAGTTACGCATTTACGCTGTCAGAAAAAGAGCAAGGATTTATCCCTGGACATGTTGGACTTACGCAGTTACGCTAACAAAGAGAGAAAGCCTCTAACGAAGCTACACTGTCATAGAGAGGAATATACTTCAAGTTACGCAGTTACACTGCAAAAGAAGAGAAAGGGTCGTGCGTATGGGGGCAAGAGTCTGAGTGATAATACAAGTTGCAGTACATCCTTTGTCAATTATAGTTTATTACCCCAAATCGATGCCAGCAATTTAGCGCTAGAGATAACACAGTGAAGCTGACAAAAAAAGTATGGGATTCGGCGCTCTGTTGAGATCTACGTGTGGTGTACAGTAGTACCTGTTGTTGTTGTCGTACGTTATCCGTGAGAATCTACCTGTCTCTTGAGGAGATGATTTGTTTTGTCATGTACTTTGTGTTGAGATAATCTTTGCAGTGGATTACAGCACCCATCACTTTCTGCACCCATATTCAGGGTCCATATTTTTTTAAATCTTGGCCTAAGCTGTTACCGAGTTCCAACCATCTCTCGAGGTAGCCCACCGACGTGATTGAGTCGGGAACCAGCTTAATTTGTGTATTGATTGAAAATCAGCGCCGCCTTGGTCGTGTGTAGCATGTGAAGGAACTAACTCCACCAAATCAAATATTAGTTCAAACTACCACCTAACCATCGCCCCAGCACCCACCCACAGGCCCCAGTGTCTGGACAGTAGAATTTAAATTCAGTATAATTTAAATAATTTTTTTTTAAGTCATTCTATAATACAGAGAGTATTATAGGATGACTTAAAAAAAATTAAATTATTTAAATTATACTGAATTTAAATTCTACTGTCCAGACACTGGGGCCTGTGATGTACAACTATAGCTTCTCTCGTGACCTCTTACATGAGGGATGAACCAGACATTCACAGTGCCTTGAGATGTCTCAAGACAATAGGGGTCACGATACTCGTTAAAAAAATCAGCCAAATGCATGTATACCACTTAAAAGCCATTACACTGAATATGTCAGTCAAATGCATGTATACCACCTAAAAGCCATAACATGGAATACATCGGAAAATTTGATTTTTTCTTCTTCTTGCTGCTCAATAAATCAAACTCCCCAAGGTCAAATTTCTGCCATTTTGCTATATAATACTAAATACATATAGTTCTTATTGAATATAAAATAAAAACAGGGGACACACCATACTTTCGTAGAAAATATTAGCAGTATAACTGATAAACTGAGCCTATTTCCACGGAGGAAATCCGGGTGGGGATAGGGAATATTCTTGGAGATTCATTTATTACCCATTTACAAGGTTTCTTTTTGTTGAAGACTGAAGAGTGAATTTGGGGAATGTCAGGCATAATTTTCAACCTCTGGAGCACTTTGCACTTCCCAACCGTTGAACCTAAAATGTTTTTAGCTCCATAAGAAAAGGGAAATTAACGTTCTCTACTCCCTTAAGACATCTCAAGACGTCTCCAGATCATCCATGTCTTGCAATGTCTTTAGACATGAGTAGTAGTATAAGGCTAAAAAGGTAACATTGACCTCTTTGCACTTAAACTTGTGGCGGTCATGTGGCGATCACGTGACCAAGGCATGTACTGACATGTTCTGGATTGCATCAGCAAGTTTTGACCACTGTAGGTCTGGCAACCTTTGACCTTTGTATTCCTCCGCGGTGATGCGGTCATGTCTGGCGGTGATGCGGTCGCGGAAAAAAGCTTCCACGGAGAAAAAGTAGTCCCCAGAATTCAAATACGCTGCATGGTCCGATTGGGTCGTATGAGGTATCAATGTGAAGCATTCGTGAAGGGGCATCTCATGGGCTGGGTGCGGGGTTGAAATAGACGTCTTGGGATCTAGGGGAGCCACTAATGGTCCAATTGGGTCATATGAGGTATCAATGTGAAGCCTATGTGAGGGGGCATCCGACGGGTGGGTGTGGGGTTGGAATATCGGCATTCTGCGCATGCGCAGTAGACCAAGGGTATGGAAATAGACGTTTTGGGATCTAGGGGAGCCACTATTGGTCCGATGGGGTCGAGTGAGGTATCAATGTGAAACCTATGTGAGGGGGCATCCGATGGGCTGGATGTGGGGTTGAAATATCGGCATTCTGCGCATGCGCAGTAGACCAAGGGTATGGAAATAGACGTTTTCGGGTCTTTGTGGGTCACTAGTGGTCCTATGGAGTCGTATGAGGTATCAATGTGAAGTCTATGTGAGGGGGCATCCGCCTGGACTAGTGTCTCGGCCGTTGTCAGCATTCTGCGCATGCGCAGACAGGGAATTGTGGGAAAAGGGTATGGAGATAGACGTTTTGGGATCTAGGTAAGCCCCTAGTGGGCCGATGGGGTCAAGTGAGGTATCAATGTGAAGCATATGTGAGGGGGCATCTGCTTGGACTAGTGTCTCGGTCATGGTCAACATTCTGCGCATGCGCAAACAGGGAATTGTTGGAAAAGGGTATGGAAATAGACGTTTTGGGATCGAGGTGGGCCACTCGTGGTCCTATGGAGTCGTATGAGGTATCCATGTGAAGCATTCGTGAGGGGGCATTCGCCTGGACTAGTGTGTCGTTCGTGATCAACATTCTGCGCATGCGCGAACAGGGAATTGTGGGTATGAAAATAGACGTTTTAGGGTCTAGGTGACCTACTTGGTCCGATATGAGTCATGGTCGTGAGAGGGCATTCAAGAAGCTGGACTAGAATGTCGACCGTTGTCGACATTCTGCGCATGCGCAGACAGGTAATTGTGGGAAAAGTGGATTGGAAGGAACGTTTTGGGGTCGAGGGGAGCCACTAATGATTTGATTGAGTCGAGTGAGGTATCAATGTGATGCATACGTGAGGGCGCATCCCCTGGGTGGATGGGTGTTAGGAATATCGTCATTCTGCGCATGCGCAGGCAGGCCGTAGTATGGAAATAGACATTTTGAGGCCGATATGGACCACTATTGGTCCGAATGAGTCTAGGGAAGTGTTATTTTGTAGCTCTCGGGGTGTAGACCACGACTTGAAGGGATGTCCACGTCACCTGTGACGTCACTGGTGACGTCATCAGTGAGAGTAGTAGCGAAAGCGGGAGTTTCGGAGGTGCGATGGGGTGCATTTGGAGTAGATAACGGCCAATTTTGTCATCCACCTACCTGGTAGAGTTACCTGTGAGTGTATGCGCGCGTGTGAGTGAGTGAGTGAGTGAGTGTGAGTGAGTGAGTGAGTGAGTGAGTGAGTGAGTGAAGCGTGCACAGCACCGGTGAGGCGTCCCCAACGCCCGTCTTAACGCATGGACGCACTAACGACCGGTGAGTGAGTGAGTGAGTGAGTGGGATCCGACTGGACTAATGGTTCCTCCGTTTTCATCATTTTGCACATGCGCAGTCTGGCCGTAGTATAAAAAGCAGGCATTTTGGGGATTCGCGGAGGTTTGTTGAGTGGTTGACCATCCCTGGTCAAATCGACCGTGTGGGGTATCAGTGTGAAGCTCTCGAATGGCTGTCACCCGTCAAGGCCTTACGCCTTAACGCCTGTCTCAACGACTTAAAGCCCGAGCATAACGCCTTGACGCCATGATACAGACAGATAAGAGAACAACAACAACAAGGATGAGAGAACAACAACAACAGCAGGTTTTTTCATATAGTTTATTTTCCCCTCCATCATAACATACCCACGCTGGGGGAGCCGCGTTGGGTAGGTTTACAATTCAAGAAGTCTCTTGTCCAATCAGAGGCCGCCATTTGGTATTGCATCTGTCATAGTCGTTCTTGTCCGTTAGCTGTATTCTCAGCTGCTCTTGTCCAATCAGAAGTCGCCGTTTCAGAAAGTTCCATCTTTGCTCGGTGTGACCTAATATGATTCTTACTCATTCATTCATCCGCCTCAGATACTTGTTTGCGCATTCTGAGTATCTATCAGTGCAACTCGGAGAGGCTTTCACAACATCTTTGAGGCGTCCCCAACGCCCGTCTTAACGCATGGACGCACTAACGACGGTGAGTGAGTGAGTGAGTGTGTGAGTGTGTGAGTGAGTGAGTCTTCCGGTCCCGGTCACGTGAGAGTAAACATGGAGAAAAACCCGGAGGTAAGATGAGGACCCGGATGTAAGATGAGGACCCGGATGTAAAACCACAGTACCCAGAGAAGTGACCTTTGAACCTGCGCTACTCGGAAGTGACGTCATCGTACGCAGGCACACACACACACATATACCCGGTGCACCCTGTACCCTATACCCCGTAGGGCATAGGGTACACCAGGGTGTGGGTACATTCAGGCGGATGCCCCCTCACATAGGCTTCACATTGATACCTCATACGACTCCATAGGACCACTAGCGGCCCACAAAGACCCGAAAACGTCTATTTCCATACCCTTGGTCTACTGAGCTTGCGCAGAATGCCCATATTTCAACCCCATACCAAGCCCATCGGATGCCCCCAGATATAGGTTTCACATTGATACCTCACTCGACCCAATCGGACCAATAGTGGCTCCCCTAGATCCCAAAACGTCTATTTCCATACCCTTGATCTACTGCGCATGCGCAGAATGCTTGACTTTGGGAGATGGCTTGACGGTTGACAGTATAGCAAAGGCGAAAGTCTTGCACGTAACCGGGTTTGAAGGGTTGTGGTGATGACTAATAACCGTTAAAAGAAGCATCAATTAGAACATAGACAGCTAGCTGGCACTGGCAATCGTCAGACGCTTACATCACCAGACTCTTGCTCAATTCCTACACACGCAAGACGTAATGAAAAGGAGTCACGCCTACAATGGCCTGTCAATGCGTCTACACGTGACCCTTTTCAGCTGCACAAAAGCCTCAACAAAAGCCTCAACAATGCGTTCTTACACCAAGTATCGACCCGCGAGGCTCATGGATGTGGCTGATCATGTACGTTTCATCGGCTGACTATTCAAATTCCGGCATCAGCTCATCTCCCGTTACGCAACACTCAATTTCTGTTTTGAATCTGCGCGAATAGGAAACATAAAAATTTCACTGCGCAACTACGTCACATCATGCGGTTTTAATGATGCTGCCTTCTAGCTTATTTGCTTCTATCGTCATTTGTGCGCAAATCTGGACTTGTTTGTGTCTGGATATGACCGATTGTACCGGAATTGACGTCATCGCGTGCAGGCGCACTTGGGGAGTAGTATAGAAACGGTATTTGAGGTATGATTCGCTGTGAGCGTGAGTTGTGTGCGATGAATAATCTGACTGTCACCGGTATGAGTTCGCATGTGGATGAACTGTGGCCGCTGACGTCACCGAAACGGATAATCACGTCGACGGGGCATTCGCCACCGCTAGCCGATTCCGTTAAAGTCGTCTGACCTTGCTCATTAATGGTGTAGGAATTTTACAGCTCTCAGCTGTAAAGCGTGATCCGCCGGATGTGTGGCACTGCACATACAATGATGTGTGTCCGCTCATATAGTTCTTGTTTTATTTCTCCCTTATCAAGAGATAAAATGTATATCTGAATAAACTGAATATTCCTTTGATTCTGCCCCCGAAACATCTGGCCTAATTTGAGGCGTTTCTTCTGGATTTTCACCTTAAACCGATCTCCATGGCAGCAGAATTGAAGCGATATGCAAGAAGAAGAAGATATGCAGAAGTCCTATACCTGACATGCGCTGCTCGGAGTTTTGGCGTGATGCTGTAATTCAAAGAAGTTTTAACATCGATGCCATGGGATAACTGGTTTGAGCGCCTGGGGTCATTTGGGGTTTGGATGAAAGCTTTCGAAGTGTCGGTGTCGGGAGCGTACCCCGGGCTGGGGGAGACACTGTGCCACACTGTAAATTCGTATATAGAAGGGACAATACATCTTTTCACGCCTCCTAATTTAAACACTGTGGGTGATTCTACAAAAAGGTGTGAAAAGGACTATCAGTAGATTCAGAAGTTCATAAAACTAGAAGTGCCTAACGATCACTTAGACCAGGTAGATTGCAATGGCCACCGCCGGCCTTCCTACAACGCTTCATGGGGCGTAGGATATAAAATCTGCGCATGAACAATCTCCAAAATTTCCACTTTGCGCCGATTGGTTTGCAGTCGTTATTAGTCGGCAATTGTCGGCAGCTACCTAAATTTGAACTGAGGAATCATGGGAATTATCTGGCGCCCGCAGTCTGGTCGCATTCTCGTCTCGCGAGACTCCCTACTGCGAGAAAGAGTCTCACGCGTAAATGGGAGCCATCCCCCCAAAATTTGGGGGGTGAGTAGGCGGCGTATGATTATCTGGCTTGTCACTAACCTGCTGACTCCGCCGAGTTAGAAGCGAATTGCTAAACATAACGTGGGCTATATAATTGGGAAATGACTCTTCCCGTTTCGGAGCATATCAATCGCGAACAAATTATTGTCGGTATGTATACTTGGCCGTGAAAGCGAGTTATCTAATACAGGAAGTAGTTCGCGGGTAGACACGGCTCGCTTTGAGAATGATGTCATGCTGCCTCGCTTTGAGATTGGAGATTCAAAAATGTCACCAGTTTACATGAGAGTCGCTTTGGTCTCCCGCGGGTAGACACGGCTCTCTTTGAGAATGGTCTGGTCGTACACTACGATACGGTGACCCAGAGCCGTCTGTGCTGACAACGGGGTCAACATTTATTTCGTTAGATTCAAACTTCTGCCCAACGGAGCACTTGTTCTTTCGACTCCTGTTGTCTTCTTTTACACATTAGTTCATGGACAATGAATCGTTTATCAAATTACAATCGAGTATGGTCGTATAATTCATTTATCCTGAGGACCGAGGTCTATAGTAACTTATAGACTATGGGAGATAATACGGGAAGTTCATTTATTGATTTTACTTCAGAACTGATGGTCCCCCTATCGGGTGGGCATGATATTACTATATATGTATTTTTTATTCCTACGAAGTAGGCTACAGATCGCAAATTGTCCGGTAATGAGTGAGTGAGTCAGTCCATCCGAATCCTTTCGTCGGCAAAATAAGGAGAACCGTTAACATTAGAACCTTGATTTTTGGCATGAACGTGCATTAGGGCATTGTTACCAGCAAGTTCTGAGCTGATCGAATTCTGATGAAAATTTAATTTATAATTATTTTTTTATTATTTATTGATGACTCAAGTGCACTGTCATGCCCATCGGGAACCCTTGACTGTACGCTTCACTGTGACTTTTAAGCGCCTGGGACTAACTTCGGACGCCCAGCACTAAAGCAAAAAAAAAAAGCACTCGAAAATATCAGTAACTTTAATGGTACTTGCCAAAATATGTCGGCATTATACGTTTCCAGGTAGCTCCGCCATGTTTTCCCTAATAGTCCACGCCACGCTTCCCGAGCTGTATATGCCACGATGCATGAAGGAAGCAAATCATTTTATCGGAGAATGAAGGTTGTTATTTCGTCTGCTGCGAAGTTTTACCGAGCCACGAGTATCACTTTACATGTACATGTATTTTATAAATCATTGTCAGAAGCGCCAAGCAACTTTGAAAAACTTCTTCTCACAGAAGCGTCAGGGTATTTGTTGGCTTTCGGTGGTCGTTGTTGTTGTTCTAAGACTTCAGCTTCCAAAATATATTTTAATTATATCTATAAAAAAAGCACACATGCATGTGTGCGCTCGCTCGTACGTCGTAATCACCATATTAAGGCGACCCTATTCCGATGAAGACTGATACCCTGGCCTGAACCAGAAACACATGGCCCTATCAAGCTGAACTTTTAAGGTCAAATCTTCAGATTCTAAAACATAGGCCTACAATTTAGTAATAGTTAAATAACCTTCAACCACTCTTCCTGCTTTCTTATTCCGATCATGCGAGGCTGGACTATTTTCAATGTGATCATCGGGGCATGTGTGGATTTTGTCACATTTGCGAATCACAGAACAACAATATGCGATTTGATATTTAGAAGACGGAGTAATATCTGTACCTATTACGATATTACTCCCATTACAAAATGAGATTAAAAAAATTAGAACACAGATTTTATAATTACCTATCATTGGGTATTAGTGAAAAGGAATACGGTAAGGACAAGTATGTTAAAATAAAAATGTGAGGCTCTGTTTTGTAATATTAATTTTAGCTTACGGAACTCGAACATGAAGTTAACGTAGTATAGAAAATAATATTAGCATCATCCTTGAAATAGTACAAATGTGTTCGAACAGACACCCTATATGTATCCTATCACTGCAGCATTTTGCCGTTATAATATAACCATCATATATGTTGCTGGTATTACCGTTAGTATTAGCACAACTGTGCTCCTTTATATGTTGCTTGTATGTTGGATTTATCTAAAGTTGTGCAATAATGATTGTTTGACTGATTGATTATAGTATAAGATGGACAGCATTTCTTCCACTCTGCATATAGGCCTACGGGGGGGGGGCAGAAACGTTATTGTACCGTACTAAAAGTACACACTCCTCCCCACCCGTCATGCACACTTCTGGTATTTCTATATATATAACAGTAATTTGCACACTTATTGGCTTCAGTCTTTCATTCTTGATCTTCACATTTTCATCATCATCTTCCCACCCATATCGTTGAGGTGGTCTTCGCTCGCTTCGTGTAGGCCGCATGGTTTAATATTGAAAGACTACAAAACCGTTACGAAAAGGATCTCCAAAGCAAAGTTCATCAGATTGTCTTCGGATGTTAAATTACAAAATACATGTGTAGGCCCAGTTAGAACGCAAATACTCCGCTGACGGTGATGCAGGCCTAGAGCACATGTTAGAATTGTTGGTCCAGTTTTTCTGAGCGAGGGTGACACTGGATATTTGATCCGAGGCAGTTTTGTATCAAAACAGCTGTGAGGGCTAAATTTAGGGAGACGGGCTTCCGAGTCACCACGTTTATTGAAATATAATTCGGGTAGCTGCTGATAAGCGTGGCCGGCCAAACCAAGCCCCAGCCCTATAGGTTTTCTCGGCATGATTCCGATGGTATCCGTTTTCACTCATTTGCTGGTCTTGGAATTCCGTTGAAGGCATATTATACTGCACGTTTTATATATCCAGCCTATACAACATTGCATAATTTCTTCAGCTCAGTCATTAGTTAAAAAATGTTCTACCTCAAAAAGAAATAAAAAATTACTGGATTTTATGAGAGAAATTACTAAATTTAAACACAACAATGACCCTATTATCTGTTATTACTGAAGAGATCAATAATAAGATCATCGTTGTGTTTTAAATTCAGTAACCTATAACCAGTTGTTTATTTTTTTTGTGTGTGCTTTATTGTTCATTGATTATTACTATGTACTCTCTTCAGATGAGGTACCTTGAAGTTGAATGCCAAATAAATATATCCATGGAGAATGGCTCTCTTTTGATTCTTGCATTCTAACAAATCTCTGATCTTGACCGTTCTCACTTCAAATTTGTGTTTCTTTTCCAGTTTCCGGTCTTATTTTGGGACTTGAAACATTTACTTCTCAACTGCTCTGACAGAGCACCATTCCCTACGCTAATTTGAAAAAAATCTCCTAATGCCGAGAAAAGGGGTGGGGGGGGGGTGCCCCGCTCTCTCGGACTCTCCTCCCAACACCTCGTGCTGTAC